>JAVCKZ010063390.1:0-15019 GCA_034780755.1 Lepetodrilus elevatus
TCCTCCATCTGTTAGGCGGGAGGGAATAACATTAGAGCATGGAACAGCCACGCGGGCGGTCAAGCGGTACTAAATACGTCTTGTAACAACAGGGGGCTAGGAGACCAGGGGCTAGGGGTGTGAAGCCATTTTGTGCTATAAAGTTTGTCATTGTTGTAATAATGTATGTATCATATTTATTTTTTTTCTATACAGAAGAGCTCTTCACTCTGGCATGTCGTACATGTACTTATTATATTCACATTTAAAAACCTCCCTACTATTATATCAATAGGGATTAGATGCTTTATTCATGAACGAGCATGCAGAGCATACATTCTTGTTAAATTTATTATGGGTGACGTGTTAACACATGACAATTCATTGTTAGGAAAGAATTGTAATAGTTTGGGCCAATTATCTTTTGTACCAATTTGCATTAAGTGTACACGCAACAAACTTTATGTATATTGTATACAAACTCCCACATGCAAGTCATTCTGCACAATGTTTATACAATTAATCCACTCCTTGTTAGATTGTTCTGCTCTACAGTACAGGGTTTCTATACGTGTTTGCTTTCAGCAGGGAGAAAGTTAACAATTCCTATAAATGTATGTTGACATTTAAAATTTGAGTATTAAATGTATTTACTCTGTATTTGCCATGATTATTTTTCATTTAAGAAAAACTAATTTCATATTTGTTTTTACTGGCTATTTCATGCTTGGTCCGTCAGTACTAGCTGGTGCTTGCAGGTTTACTGCAATATTCAGTGCTATAGATGTCGCAGGTTTCCTCCTGCCCTAAACAGACAAACTGTGATATAAGAGAAATAATCTTGAAAATGGCTCTAAAACCCAATACAAAAATAAAGAAAAGAAAAAAAAGGCTATTTATTCATAGTATATATCAATGAATTCTGTTAGAGCAATAAAAATAATTAAATAACTAGAATATCTTTTAAAAAATATAAAAAACTGCAGTAATGTGCCTAGAAATTTAAACATGTATGCTCCTTGCATGGCATTCATTTTGAAACATTTGACTGAGAAATTCCTCCATCATTCCTTCAACTGTCCCCCACCATTGCCCAAGTCAATGACATTGCTACAAGCAGATACAATGCTGATGATGTAGACATGCATCCTCCGAGTGCAGCGATGAGTATTATTGTCTTCTACAGCAGATGCTATTTTCCTTCTTGGAATCCCGTGATTGGGCTGACTCTAGATAGCGGGGGAGATGCCTAGAAAGTTTGAGTCCTGTGTGTTTTTCTCCTTTAAGGTTTGACAACAGGGGCGCAGATGTTCATATCTATTTATAGCTTACTTTAACTTCTTCCTCTGCATTTTTTTGTCACCTAAAGGAAAAAGGGGAAAAGCCTGGTGAGTTGGGAGAGATGGGATTCATTAGGTATTTCGTTGCCGCCTTAGCTGCAGGGATGTCTGTCTTACAGGACGGGATGCGCTTTACAAGGCTGGGAGTTTGTATCTGCTTCTGGTGTACGGTCCATTGCAGTAGGAGTAGGCATTGTACAGGGTTATGTATTTACCTGTAGTTCTAATGATGATGAGGGTTATGTATTTACCTGTAGTTCTAATGATGATGATGATGATGATAATGATGATGATGATGATGATGTATCATCATCATCAAAATAATATATAAAAATAATACTAATAATATGAATATGTAGTAACTAATAAAGTATTCAGTCACTGTAGTACTCATTCATGCCAATACATAAGTATTCAGTCAGAATTATGGAGCAACTCGTACAGTACTACAGTATTACCGTAGGCTAATGAAAATCATCAGATTTAATTGAAATACCTACTTTTCATTGAACATGAACAGATATCGTACCATAGCCACATTCAACACTAGAAATACAACAGAATGTGTACTAGCCTAGGACTCCCCTGCAATAGAAAGATTAAATTTATAACACCCACTAGCAGTAACTTGGCAGACATCTTGAACGACTTCAGATCATAAACATTGCCTTGAACTATTATTTCTTTTAGATAATATTTATTTATCCAGATACGTTTACTTACTGGATGGTTATTTGTATACGTATTGAATTTAACAAGATAAAATTCAGTGGATAAATCAACTTCTGAAACTAATTCTAAGATGTGAAAGAAACTGTGATTACAGCAAGACCAACAGTAAAAGGAGATTTCTCTCAGAAAAGTAATATTTGTTCACAGGCTAGCTTCCTCGTCTCTCTATTGTCTGATCTTCCTTGTTCTCTGTCTCTCCCAGTCCTAATTACGTCTGGCTGTGGTATCATTTGGGCTTTTTTCTTCTTTGTCTACAGTTACATTTGAAACATCTGCTTGTGACTCCCATGTCTTACATGATGTCTAAAGAACAAGGATGTTCAGCTTTCAACCTTTTTTGGCTAGGGGGTGGTGGTGAATTGAATGAAACATGTCATATGGTTTTGTTTAAATTTATGTTTAAGTATAATTGAAGAAAGGATGAACTGTTTGTAAGGTTTGAGAAATTTGACTCCAGTCAGATTTGACCTCACATAGAATATTTGAGAAACATTATATTTCACACAATATTTACTGGTATACAGACCAATTTCCTAATTTATTAAATTGTATCTTCACATCTGGGTGAAAGATTCCCACTGTGATAATAAATCGCTCATCAAATTCACTCGGTAGTCTTCATTAGTACTTTAATCACTAATTCATTCATGATTCTCATTTCACACTTGTATATGTCGGGTAATTCCTGTGTTCGAGTCTATCTGGTTCTTGTGAGGAATGCATCAATATTTTATTATTTTATCATCAGAATAGTCAGAGCTTAATGCAGTTATCGTACTTGGTCTGGTCGTATCAGTTGATACTCTCAGCTTTACTGCACACAATCAGCACTAAAGATTTTATGGGTTTCCTTCTGCCTTAAACTGACAAGACATGATATTAGTGAAAGAATCTTGAAAGCGGCTTTAAATCCCAATTAAAAATAAATAAATAAAACTTAAAATGTTATCTGACTAGAATTGTACATGTGGTGAAACCAGAAACAGACAATTACCTTAAATTTAATTACCTTAAATTTATACCGTTTCAGACATTCTATTGTTGACCGTGTACCGTATACTGTAATTGACATGCCTTCAGAACTGCACCTGAGCAAATGTCTTTGAAAAGAGTACTGTTATCCACACATTAAGCCAATGTTATGCAAATAAACCTCATGGATGAGCAGGTTTAGTTTTGATTAAAGCTATCCTCCACGGTACTTCGTCAATAGCACTGCAAAAACTTGAGTTGCCGCAAGACCTGGCTATGCATATGAAGATAACACCTGTATGCACACTGCATGCATATACAAACAATTCATACAAATCTTTCTCTATGTCAAACTGATCTGCATTGCATAGAAGATGCCTGTGGGCCGAATACCATGCAATATTGACCCAATACCAATGCGAAGTGGCCCCAATACCAAGGGCCCAATATCATGCAGTGTGGGCCCAATACCATGCAGTGTGGACCCAATACCAATGCAAAGTGGACCCAATACCAAGGGCCCAATATCATGCAGCGTGGGCCCAATACCATGCAGTGTGGGCCCAATACCATGCAGTGTGGGCCCAATACCATGCAGTGTGGGCCCAATACCATGTAGCATGGGCCCCTACTATGCCCCCTGGTATTTGCATGTACTATTACCATGTAGACACACAAGCTTTGTATCATACACATACCTGCACTGATATCTGGATGGTAGAGTACACTGTACATGCATGTATTTGCTGAGATAACAGGGTGTCTATGTGGAGCCAACAAGCAATAAAAGCTGTGTGTTTATCTTGCAGGTGTTTCATAATTCATCATATAGACATTATAACGCGTGGAAGAGAAGGTCCATGTTATTATAGAAACTTGTACCTGTGGATTCAAGCATATTACCCAATAGCTATAGAAACATATTCAGTGTATATACATATAATCTGCAACATGAGAAAAATACTGTTCTTGTGATTTGATACTATTCTTAATATTATATCCCGCAGCAACGTTAAACTACATATTCACTAATTCACTTAATAGTATGCCAATATTTTTAAATGTGTGACAAATCTTAGTATAATCTGCAAAATATCACCAACCATAGTTGTTCTTTCAAGGAATGTCCATATTGAAAATAGGCCATTATTGCAAGAAAAATATTTCGGAGATTTCCTTTGAAAATAGTAAATGTGGACTCTGTCTTAAAGTATTACATGAATCATTACCAAACTCAGAACGCATGTTAGTAATGCGTAATCAGAATATTTGAGATTTAGGTTGTAGGAGGATGCAGTTGATCTTGATCAGTCCAGAGGAATGCATGGAATCTCTTAAATCAAGTAAATTTGTCCAAGACTTTCTGGAAGTATGCATGCATGGGTGTTCCTTCCTCCACGGACTGAACACATCTTACTAACAACAGAAGACCTGTGGAAGCTTCAGGATGGTTCGTGTGTGATATTGTCAAGCCCTAACTCTGTTGAGTTCAGGTGATTAACCAGATGCATCCATGCATAATACAACAACAGGATGATAGTGATTGCCGAGTGGCTTCTGAGAGGACATCCTGTTGTCTTGTTGAGAATTGTAACAACGTGATTACATCTTACAAGGTCAAGGTCAGAAAACCAGGCATGTTAATTCAACGCTGGACATTATCTTTAGAAAGTCAAGTTTCCTTTGTCTCACTAGCCAACTGTAAATACAGTGATATTTTTCTGCCTTGTATCTTGGTTGTATGAAATAACACATTCTGTCTTTAAGAGTTCCAGCAGTGAGCCATTATGATAATAACTATCAGTCGCATGAATTCGTCAAGGGAATACTACATGACCCCTAGATGGGACCCGGGTCTTCTGAAGTCATGTTTGATAGGGTTTTAACACCAATTGCTTCAATATGGTCAGTATGGAGCTCTGAAGTCATGTTTGATAGGGTTTTAACACCAATTGGTTCAATATGGACAATATGGAGCTGGGAATATCTTCCTTAGAACAAACAGAATGGATTTTGTGGTTTAATATCTCAGCACATCTTTTAAATAATAATCTATATTTTTCAATCCACCACAGTAATTTTCAGTGACATTTTTTGGGTCAAGTCATATGAACTTTCAAAAAATAATTCTTGAATGCTTTTTTAATGATCCAAGATATTAGCGATGAAATTGCATGTATTGATTTTCAACCTAATAGAGATTCCTCTTTTATTTTGCTTTTTGCATTGGCATAACCTTTTAACGGAAATACACTTTTTCAGCAAAATCTAATTTGATTTATTGACATTGCTCCTATTCTATTGCAGCCAGCATACATTTCGCTGAAGTTGTGCAGAGATAACTAACTGATTTCACTAGAGACGTAATGGTGATGTATTAAATAGCAGATCTTGTAATATCCTTTTACCATCCAACATTTGTCTGTTAGTTCAGTGTTATTCCAGTTCAATGTGTCCAGTTTGTTGTGGTACACTTGTACACTGTTGCACAGCATTGGTGTGAGGTATCGCTCAGGAAGTCGGGGTCTATCTCCAGGAACCGTGGCCTGGTGTGACCCTCCTCTCTCCCCGCCAGACTCTGTTTACACTGTATGTCAGTACATGTTTAGACTGCCTATCACTTGCCGGGCCTGTGGTCACAACACTCAAGCCTCCCGGAAGTAGACTTAAATCATCTTGGGTTACTGGTAGACAATCAGGGGGTATTTATCAGCGCCGTTATCAGATTAAGCAGTCTTGCACCTTGATGGTGGAATCCTTGTTTGTATTTTATATTATTTTATTTGTGTTTGATTTTAGAGCCTTTGGTGAGGCTAGACACATAATATGAGGGTATATTAGCATGATAGTCGGCATAATCATGAAGGTATTGGATTTAAGATTTTTAAACTTTCAGAGATTACATCATCGCCGGTGGGTGAGATATTCCCGCTGCGACATAAAGCCTTAGTTCAATCAATCATAGATTTACATTTATCTTTGTCCAGTTTCAACTTGTTTGATGGATTTGATATCCTTTTGCTTTATCTGATTTGTTGTATATGGATATCCTTTCACATTATTTTCTGATGTTTTGGATACCCTTTCAAGTTCAGTTTAGTGTATGGAGGTAACCATTCCATTTTGGTCTGATATTTGAGGTATATCTAAGCTTTTTTTCTGGATGGAATATCTATTTAATCTTTGTATGGTGGCTGGAATATCCCTTATTTAGCTTAAACTGAGCATCTTTTGAGCTTATTTTATATGCGTAATTCCATCTGTTCTTGCTCATTTATATTAATGTCACTCCGGTAAATCGAAGTGTGTCTTCTAACTGTGTCACGCTGACTCTCATAGCAAAGCTGGAATGGCTTCAAGTTGGATTCATGGCCGTGTGTCAGCTGTCAGTTTGGACAAGCCGAGTCTTGCAGAAGATCCCTAAATCCCTCTTCACCTCACCGTCCCCACACCGATAGTCCACAACACTGCAGTGAGCGTCAACAGACCGGGGCGACGGCCAACAGTGTCTACCCAGATGGCAACAGCAGTTGGTGCACCGGCCTCCTGTGTGTGCTCCATGTATGATGCACGATAAGCACTGCACGAGAGTACGGCTGAACTTTGTCATGATGGTCCGGGCAAAGGGATTTCGTCTGCGGTTTCCCCGAAATCTTTCTTTGAAAAGATACATCTTTGTTTGTTGATGCGACACTTTTGAGAGAAAATGACTTCTTTAGAAGGAGGGGACGAGTGTTGATTTATACGTATGTGCTAAGTTATCATGGCTATGTGATTCGCAGGCTTTTGGTCGAGTCGTAAACATGTAATTGGAGAAAGGTTTGCGAGCCGATGTTCTAAATGTGTCAGTTTCTTCCTAAGACAACAGCATGTCCGAGGTGCACAAGTCATCAGCATCTTTGAAAGTGACGGTTATGTTAATCCGACTTCCCACCAAACAGACTAAATAATATTTACAAGAAGATGCCACAGTCTCACAACTGATGTATTAAGTATCGAATATTTGGATATTTTCTTTCACATGTGTGTTACATTCATCTGATGTCAAGGCCATTTTGAAGGTCAAGGAGGCATTGAGGGATGTTAGGGTTTCAAAGTATGTCATCTTGCTATACAGTCTATATCGCCAGAATAGAATATGTATATAAAACAAATAGTGTTTGTATAGATTATATAACGTTAAATATTGCAGTTTATTTTTAGAAATGGTAAAATGTAACTATATATTGTGTGTGAAATAGATAAGACTCGTTATTGTCAATATTTTAATAAGATGTTTGAAAAATAGTAATGACACATGATATATGCATTTTTGATGTTTATGTTTTGCAATGTTTTCAATTACTGGTAGATAAATCGTGAATGTCTAAGAATCTACATTGGATGTATGTAACGTGAACATGAAGAATGAAATAGCAAAGTTGACATTATCTACATGCCAAAGCATTTTAATCAAAGGAAACATCTAAAAGGTTATCAAGTGTTAAGTCCAATGTGAATACACGATAGATCATGATAAATCTCAGCTGGTATAATGTCTCGCTGAAATGCCAGATTTCATCAGGGTTTGAGATAAAAGCAGTGAAATTCAACAAATAGGATATTGTTATTCTTTTTGGTTACATGTGGAGCTTACACAACTTTAATTGATAGAAGACAGTTTGGGCCATTGTGGAATTTTTCATATGGAGATTACTAGTACATGACAAATGACTAGTAGTGTAAATATTGGTAGCTTTTAAAATTCTAATGATAACTATTAGAAAACATCATCAATAAAACTGTCATCGTGTCAGCTTTTATATGGCTCCTCTTTATTCACAAAATTAATGATAAACTCTGTTGCACCTGCTTCAATACATTCTGTCCTTTCTTCAAGATGGCACTCGTATGTCTTGATATAAAACGTGGAATCTCAAATGTCTTTAATTATTCTTTCTAAATTTTAATAACAGCAATTATTTAACATAGAGATTAAAATGCACAGCAATTAAACTCAATTTGTTTTAATATAAAGAAGGTGTTTTACATGCCAAGCTGTTTATATCTGCAAGTCGTGTCTTCAGCTGTTTTCTGTTTTGCTTTTGTCCACAGCTTGGACGGAATTCTATAAAGTGCACAAAACGTCTTCCACATGTTTTCCTCGTTATAGTCCCCCCCTCTCACCCTTCTCATGTTCTCAAAGCTAACCTGAAAATTCAAGTCATTCAGTTCTTTCTATGATTGTTTGTACATTCAATAATGTGTGTAATAAGTGGTGTAGTATGTATACTAGTAAGTTGTGTTCTGATGTTTATCAATGTTTGGTAAATATTAAAGATACTGATCAAGGAAATGGTCAGAATCAATTAAAATATTTAGAGGTTAAGATATTGATTATTTTATTAAATTATGTGATATAACCAGTTTGTACCAACATTGATAATAATATTTTAATTCAGTTATAAATTGTGAATTTTGATCCAATACCTGACATTTAGTTGAAAGACAACATCAGTTGTGAGAATAGATGTGAATGTGGTAAAATTATTTTTAATAAAAAAGAAAATAAACTATTGTTTCTGTTACATTTGTAAAATGTCAAATTGTTTTTAAAACATCAGCGGCTGATCACTGTTGATTTCTCTACCATGATTAATGGGTTACCAAATCTGAGGATCACTAATGATGAATGATGCCCTGTTTTCAATTACGAAATGGCATGTTTACGACAAGCGACAAAATGATAGTTCTTTTAGAACCCCGCAATTGTCACTGCTTGATGCAGGAAAAAGTAATGATTAACAGATCCGTTGTAATTCTGATCAGGCAGCATCCTTGACACGGTGTGGTATGACAGTGCCACCATTTCCACAGCGGAGGCAACCAGCGTCAGCATCATTGTCAGCCACTGTTAACCCTCTCCATGCTGGAGGCAACCAGAGAGGCCCTATAAAGAGCTGTGCCTGTGTCTAATCCAGCAGAGAGAGGGTTAAGGGTTATAGCACCTACAATCATCATTTTCAGCAACATAGTTAAATGCTGTAGCACCTCCTACCAACATCATCTGGGTTTACAGCTATTATTCAACCATCAAAAGTTAGTTGTATGCAAATTTAATTACTTATAACAGGACTTTACTGCAGTTTTATTGGTTGACGTTGAGGAGTTAATGTCTAATCCAGTAGGGAGAGGGTTAAGTGTTATGGCACCTACCAATTGAGGAGTTCATTTTAATTGACGGTCATAAAATTTGTTTGATTACTGCTTGACTAGTCAACAACAATTACATTAAAACCGTCTCTGTACGTCTGTGGGAATTGTTTATCTCCTATAGACATCTCATATTAGAGAATGTAATCACTTTATTTCCATTCACTCACTTTGTTCTCCCTACATTTTGTGTAATGTTGTTATTATAACTGACTGCAAATTCTTTTACAATCATTGATGTACGAGCAATTAATATATATGCAGTATGATGTAACAGGAATATTCAAATATATTTTTATGTATTAACTGATTGAACCCTGTGCAGTAATTTATACATTGATCTATTCAAATGTTTAGAAAATTCAATGCACGTATTATATTGTATTGTGATTGACAGAATCTAATTACTTCCACCAAGATGCCAGTATAACACAGAGTACGTATATTGTTTATGGAGTTTCACAATGTATTTGCCAATAGCCAGGCATAATGTATGTGTGAAAGTATGGAACACGGTAGTTGAATTTAGTACATCTATATTGGTTGACCAATTTTCCAGGAAGTGACAGGAACATTTACATTGGTCGACCAACTTGCCAGATAGTGACACGACTCACTGACAAACTCACTGACATTGTCAGTATAGAATTTCAAAATAGCGTTACTTTTTTCTTTTTTTTCACAACCAAGGACACCTACCTTTTTCTATTGAATTATTTATGCCATTTATTTTATATTCAATACATATTTCAATGGTATTGGACACGGATCTAGATCGTAGTGTGTTTTATACTTCGACCAGGAAGAAGCCTCCGACAATGGAACTCTACCCACACCACGTTCGCTTTGAAAAGGGATATTATTTGATACTTCATACAGGTTTCCTTACATGTTCAAGTATCCCAGCAAATGTATGCAATTACAGAGGACATTAGAGTATGCAACTGTATACTAGAGAAGTATCTACTGCATGTAGGTATTGATATTATAGCCATGTCGTGCTTTGCCAATAACTTGAATAAGGAAGATAACGTCACCGTGTACTTTACTGGAATTGTACACCAGTTACAGGATGTGGTATACGGTAGTCGAATAGCGCAGTTAATAGCAGATCCCTGCACATCAAAAGATTCAAGGTGTCTATTATCATGCACTTTTACGGAATCATGAAAATGTAGGTTTTACTGTATTATGAAGATGTAGGTTTTACTGTATCATGAAGATGTAGGTTTTACTGTATCGTGAAAATGTAGGTTTTACTCTATCTATGGAATAACCTATCACTCCATCTAATAAACTGTGTATTTACCTTGGCCCATATATTCTCAAAACTTCTTAGCTAAGAACTTCTTAGTGAGAATAGATCTCTTAAAAAAAATTGACATTAGGCAAATTCTTAGTACTGACGAACTTCTTTCGAGAATACGGGCCCAGTTTAATGCTGCTTTCAACTAATCATGCCACTGTTATGAGTCTCAAAAGCACTTTTGAGCAGTTTTAAACTGGATTTAGGTGCTCATTATTATTATTATTATTATTATTATTATTATTATTATTATTATTATTATTATTATATCTTGAAGATGTAGGTTTTACTGTATCATGAAAATTTAGGTCCACATGAATAATAAAAGCTGACTGATACGGTTCTTGATACCATCACATACTGCTTCATCATGGTCAATCCACTAATACAAACTGACTGAAGCTATACTGGTACTCCATACCCGCAAGTACTGCGAGGGAATCCCGATGTTCAGCCAGCGATGTTCAGTGAGCGCTGTAGTGGATGTCTTCAGCGAGGCTGTGTATCTAAATTATTACCTCACTGTTGACATCCTGGTAAAAACAACATGTTTGGGAGATTCCAGCAGGGCAGAGTGGAGTCTAATACCACTCCAGGCCAGCGAGGCAAATATCCAACATTGGAAGCAGTTAAACAAAGGTCTGAGTCCAAATTTACAAACACAAACATCATCTTTGCTTGGCTATGTTTGCTTAAAAATGTCAAATATTTCTGATAAAGTTTAGGAGCATCTCTAAGTTGTACAATATGTTGTATCTATATTGAGCTGGTATTATGCATTGTTCTGCTAATATGACTGTGTGCTTCTTAATAAGAAATGTTTTGAAGGCATATATATAATGGAATTAGATAAATATTAATTTCGTTTTTTTTAATGAACTGATGTCAAAACAAGATATGTGAAATGCTGTTATTAAAGTATCTGCTGAATGACGCCATTTATTGGCATCAGAAATCGTCTCATACAGGAAGAATATTAACTTTTGAATTAGTCTCCCAAAAGCGTCGCTTATGGGTGAATATTCCTAATTCATTCATGCTCCCCCAAACAATGTTGATGTTTAATATCAAGATGTGATTAATTTGTGTTAGTAAAACATTAATGTGTATTTCAAGGAAGAGCATTGTGAGAAAAATAAATCACCCAAAATTTTATAAAATTAAAACTTCTAAGAATCAACTGTTTGAACTCATATGTGGCAAATACAGTGTTTATTATTTCACAGACCTTTGGACATAACAATAACTACTGTTTATTTGAAAACTATATTTGTCCACGTTCATTGCTGTAAGTGGTCTAAAAATCAACATTATGAACTTGTATGTGGCAAATACAGTGTTTATGATTTCCCTGACCTTTGTACATATAGTTGAATTGATAAATATACATGTAATGTTCATTGCTGTAAGGGGTCTCGAAGACGGAGCATGACGTTGAACTCTAGAGGTCATTATAGTGCCGTCCTCTCTGTTACCTCTAATTAATGTCCTACAATCGCCCCCACAGGAGTAAAACACCTATCCTTGTTGTGCTTATCAAATTGAATGGATACTTAACCCTTTCACCTTTTCTGACCCGTCACAGATATTTTCAGTACAACAAGCCCCGAAGACCCTATTTACAACACCCAACAGCAATTCAAGGAAGATAGATTGAGTGGCAACCCAGATCTTAAACTTATGGTTCTGCAAGTATCAATTAATTTACAAAAACCAACAAAAATATTAGCTAGCTGGCATCGAGACCTAAATGTAATTCCTTTAAAGCTACACCGGTATATGGAGCAGAACTTATAACAGGTACTAGGACAATTGGAAATTCATTATATAGGTAAATAAATAATATATTAGTTTGGCGATTAATCAAATTACCTACCTAGGACTAGTGCTATAAATAAAGATGGTATAGTGGGATTGTAGTCCTACTGAGTGGCCTGTGTTGGAAGTTCCTATAGCGGCCAAACAAGACTTACGTATATAGTAGAGTATGTGCACAGCGGCACCATCGACTACACAGGAAACTAATTAGCATTGATATTGAAAGTGACCATCAGATGGCTTCTGTACTGAGTGAATGCAAGGTGACGTCAATTGTCTACATCAGATTTTGGCCACCATACGTTTCTGAAAAGTATCAAAGACTATTGACTACTAAGGCTTTGCTCATTTGGTTCAAAGCCATACGATTTTTGTCATCTATGGAGATGTCATTGACAGGCAACTCTGTATCTTACTTCTGAAGGTACTTGTTTCAATGATAGTCAGCATATACTTTCTGCAGTAGATTGATACATTCAGACATGATTTTTCGGCGAAATCAGGTAAAAGATTACCGCAGCAACGTTAAACTCCATATTCACTCACTCAGGCAAGATTTTATAACAATATTGTTACGTTTATTAGCAAATCTGGATATTCCGGATATTGATCCATGTAAGTGACTAATTATGCATTATTATTATCACATTAGCCACCCTCTGCTTGTGCTAACATTAACACCTTTGGATTGGCAGACCAGTGTGGTGTCATTGTGGTGTTAGCTGGCACCATACAGGTGGACACCCTCGGAGTGAGA
Source organism: Lepetodrilus elevatus (assembly GCA_034780755.1). Taxonomy (NCBI): domain Eukaryota; kingdom Metazoa; phylum Mollusca; class Gastropoda; order Lepetellida; family Lepetodrilidae; genus Lepetodrilus; species Lepetodrilus elevatus. Next base: position 13,097 of record JAVCKZ010063390.1, read on the forward strand.
TACCAGTGTGGTGCCATTGTGGTGAGGTCTGACACCACGGACAGCTGGCCAGGAAGCCTGAGTATCCCTGGGACTTCCATCACGTATCAATTAACCCCTGCATACCACACCTGCTTATTAATTAACATGACGTGTGGTTCTGTTCACTGGAACATACTGCCTTGATTACTATATACGGACACCCAAACTGAATTTGTACTTAACATAGCCCTGTAGCCCTATGCTGGATTAATTGCAATTGTTGTTCTATTTGACTATTAGTATCTGCTCTATCTTTTATGGAATACAGCAAGAATACCATAGTGATCACCTTTTATGAAAAGTATTCAAAAGTATTGTATACATGCCTAATAATAAATATAAATGAAGGATTCAAAATACTTATAATGGAATACTAAAAAAATTATATTGCTGCAGTTTCATTTGGTTGTATCTTGGGATCATTGGAAAAAAAATAGAATTATTTTACATTTCAAATATAGTGGAATTATGCAATAAAGTGATATGTAATTTGATTATTTTATTTTATTTTTGCGATCTATTTTTAGAGTTATTTTGGTATACATCTTTGAAATGAATCTGTTGAGAAACGCGATATCTCAAAAACATTCTTGCCGTGGTTCATCAATTACAGTAAAGTGTAACCTTGTCCTCGAGTTTCAGATGCCTCCTAGCTAATATCCTATAATGCCATACGTTATGGTTTAGAATACTGTCCTGGTTTAACCAGAGTCCCGCTCGTGTGTCCTGTTTACCTGTCTTTGTTTACGCTGGACAGTGGGCAGGCAGATAATTCTGTGGACATTCAACGGCAACAAGATGGGTCATCTTTCCTCACACCTAGAGGCTGTTTTCTCAGTCATGGATGGACACTCGTACATGCCGACCATTCCTGTGAAAGTGGCCGGCATTCTTGTCAAGGTTCATTGAAGACAATCTGATGAGAACCAAACCGCCATGGCACGGACCGATCATTTGACGGGATATGTCTTTACAAAACTTCCAGAATTACTTAACAGTGTTCGAAATAATGAAAATAATGAGGGGGGTCATTCTCCATACCCAATGTTAAAGGTGGTAAAATCTGTAATTTTCATGGGGTCCCACAGATACCCTTAACATTGCAGATTTTCAAATGACCCCCGCACCCCCTATTAATTCGCACTGCTTAATAATTACATAGCTTTAATACTTACAAGTGCACTAAATAATTTAACCAAGTAATTTGACTAAATAATTCCATTGTTTTAAAAGTACAAGTACACAAGTATAAGGAATGTGAATAGTTAGAACTGCCCCAATTTCCCTTTCCTGTCTCGAGTTTCTCAAGTTTGGAGTCAAGAGTGTCTGGTTACTGTGATACGGATTTATTGGTTGGAGTTTGACACTGGTAATGGTTGATTGGGTATTTTCCCTGACAAAGGCCTCCCTTGGAATGTGTGTGGTTTGTGGTGTCAATGTGTGGGGCAGACAGAAATAGTAGTGGTGTTAACCCCACTTGTTAAAGAACCAGAGATGGCCAATAGAACAGTAATATAGTGATTGTTCCAGCAGGGAGAAGGGGTTAAGTCAGGAAATGATGGACATATAGATTGTTCTGTGACATGTCTGCACTTTTCCTTCTTTATTATTTGTTGTTTTAATTTTATTGTTTTATGTTTTGGAGTCATATTCTAGATGATGCTTGTCACGTATAGGTTAAAAATTCCAGCTGTGAAATAAAACGATAATTGATTACTCATTCTAGATCATGCATGAATTTAAAATATCCATAATTAAAATAGATATTCAGGGATCGAAATTAACACTACGGTAGTCCTCTAGCCCGGGCCATTTCTCCCAATGCTAAATGTATCCTAAGGACTAGTAGAAATTCATAACATTTGTTATTTGTATCACTATTCGGGCTAGTAAGTTTTAAAG
>JAVCKZ010063401.1:0-5000 GCA_034780755.1 Lepetodrilus elevatus
GTATATGGGAATTTGAACAACCTCGTGTATATGGGAATTTGAACAACCTCGTGTATATGGGAATTTGAACAACCTCGTGTATATGGGAATTTGAACAACCTCGAACAAGTTGGATGATGTTTGAGCCATCCGGGTTCTCTGTGGTGTCGCAAGCGAGCCCCAGGCGGGTTTATCAGCTGTTTATCAGAATGGAACTTCAGAATATTGAGGAACGTAAAATGGCGTTACCCGTGAGTGCTCCACAATGACAATGTTCAGCTACCCTCGGAGAAAACAACGCAATTTTGACATCATTCGCTCCATATATCCAAAATATACAGGGTGAATGTACATGTATTTAAAAAACATGTTTGAAACTATTTTTATCACTTGATTGGATGCCAATACTCAGGAATTCGCTAAAACGCATGACAAAAATATAATTAAAATTGAAATTTCCAAATGATAAGTTTTGGATGATTAAAAGCATCCCGTACGTTTTAGCGAATTCTCGAGTATTGGCATGTAATCAAGTGATAAAAACAGTTTCAAATATGTATTTTTTAAATACATTCACTGGGATTTGACAGAAGCGTAAACACTTATCTCAGTCATCTCGTAAGCAACCCTAATGTTCCTTAGACAACATTATCAGATGTGATATGACCTTAGATTACTGGTATAATAGTTTAAGAAAACATTGGCAAATCCATGCCTACCATCTTGCAGGAGCGACTTTCCCTGGCTTAAATAGCGACTATCCCTAGTATCGATACTTCCGCTTGTACGTGGTGAGTCTGTTCAGAAGTAAATTGTGACATAATTTTTAAATACAACAAATCAGAACAGATAACATATATTTTTTTTATATCAATATTAAAATCTATACAAAATATTTCCATTTAGTAACAATTGCAATAATTCCAGATTTAGCCTGTCAATCCTAGGTGGTGTTCCATTGACAGTGTTGGACGCACATTCTGGACAGGGGGCTGCTCCTTTCTAGCTGTTCTGTCTGTACTTTCTGTCCGACGCATGCGCAGTTACCAAGGATCAACACCGCACAGTGTAACTGCGCATGCGTCGGACAGAAAATACAGACAGTACAGCTAGAAAGAACCAGGCCCCTGGATGCATACCAAGTACACGTAGTTGGAGAATGAACTGTACTGAAGTATTATAAGTATGTTAAAAGTAATGTATCTGTCCTAAATCTAGACCTGGGTATCATATCTACTTATTATTAGGACTTCTGCACAGCGAACTGCGCACTGGACACGGTGCGGTTTCGTATGCGCACAGAGCACTAGCATTGTGAATGATGCGCTATATATACATACAATCAGTATTATTATTATTATAACTATAAGACCATCGCTCTCTCGTAAGTGCAAGATCCCCATGTATTAGACATCGCTATGAGAGTCCTTATGGTCTCGTAGTAGATATTAGACCTTCCAGAAACGATACCATGTTTCAATGAAAATTAGTATTAATTGTAATTCTTCAGTATTGGAACGCATGTACTCAAAATGCAAGTAGATCATTATATTCAAATTAGGCCTTTCTGATTTTTATAATTTTGCTGAATTTTGCCATTTGATGTATAACTTTACCCCTCGGGCTGAATATTTCTTTGACGCGGCTTACCTTTAATCCATAATTGCAGTGTCGACAGGGCACGTAAATACAATTACCACCGGTACAAAGAGTGTACATTAAACATGGACGAACTACTATTAGAAGAAAATATCACAATGTTTTACATGAAGTTCTAACCACGTGTCCGCCCCCTGCACGAAACGTATACATCTAAAGGTGACGTTGGCTTCAACCCTAGACTACACCACGGCTACGGGTGAAGCTAAGGGTTACGTTAGAGTTACGTGGGTTCGCACAGCAGTGCCCAAGACACCTGACTGGGCGGCGAACTCTAGTAATTAGAATGTAACTCAGTTTCAGGAAGCGTTCCCCTTTGTGAAGAACTCTGATCATTAAGTCATGTTCCTGCCTTTAATCTGTTGGTCCACATGTCTGTGGTAAAGAAACATCCCCCAGTCTTCATTCACAATGCCAAGCTGACTCGCAAGGAAGTGAACAAACTTGTTAGAAGCATCAAACACTGACTGCGAATTTGACTCTTGGACGTGGTAGCATTGACTGCGTTTGCCCTTGGTCCGTCTGTGTAATGCATTGGCTCCATTGGCTGTGTAATGCATTGGCTATTGGTAATACAACGTGTCAAGCAATGGACACGCAATTCTGGAATGCAGAAGGATTGTTTGAACTTAACTAATTAATACCACGTGGACACAGCAATTATCCATTGATCTAAATCTTGTCAGCTCGCATGCCTTCAAGAAAAACGCACATGTTGTTGCCGATAAAGGTCCATACAGACCTAACGCGGGAACCGTTGCGGTTCCCGCTGCGTTTCCCGCACACCCATCACTTCTTATGAACATTCATGAATTGTGCACACCTGAACCGCGCGGTAAACCGTACTGCGTTGCGGTTTAGCTGTGGACAATTCGTGCATTTTAGTAAGAAGTGATCTGTCCGGGAAACACGCAGCGTGAACCGCAGCGGTTCCGCGTTAGGTGTTTATGGACCTTAAAACAGCTACATTATTACTTTATGTTCTGTTCTGTTCTGTTCTGTTATGCTATGCTATACCATACTATACTATACTATGCTGTGTTATGCTATATGCTATGTTATACACAATCATTAGTTAAGTAAATCCAAGCAATAGTACTGGATTGACTAAGACTACCGGATGCCATTTGCTCGACATTGGTAATAAATGACCTTACGAATAGGTTCAAATGCTTTGCTGTATTAACCGATGTAGCGCTATTGTTTGTAAAATACATTCTAATAGATTTAATTTTCTCATTTCCCTTTAAGAGAATGTCTATAGACTAAGCTGTACACAATTCACATTTTTGTCTTCTTTGTAGTCGTCGCTATAACGTAGCATATGCAATGTGTACTACTCGTCACACGTTAATGCACATTTAAGCACTTTTTCATTAACTAAGTCTACGACTAAAAAACAATGTCAACCCGGTTCAATTCACTTGAGCTCTCCAATTCTTTCACCGTCCTGAACATGGGTTTAAACCTGGCGTTAATCCACTTAATCCACCTAGATTACTCTCGGGGTACTTGTCCGTAACAGAAAAGTATAGAAACACGATTCGTCAATATATAATCATTGTTTTTACATCTTTCCCCCCATTGACAGCATTACGACAGACCACGCACAGCTAATAGGTAATTGTCAAGAACATGGACGTGTATGCACCTATTGACCCCTTTATTATACGTGGAGGTTTGTAATGATAAAGCCCTGATTTGTAATACTGTATTCCAATTGTAATAGTTGCTGTGAACTGGCATGCAAAGAACTTCCATGAATATTGTAATACTAGTACCTGAAAATGTTGACCGGTACCTCATAGCACTGAACAATTGTAGTTACAACTCTTTGTAAGTCAAATTTTATGAATAGCTACAAGATCAATCAATTAATCAATTAATCTAAATACACACACACACACACACACACACACACACACACACACACACACACACACACACACACAAACAGAACCACACTTGTAGCCATTCAAAAAAATGCTAACGTATTTTACTCGTATGACTAGTCAGCGCCGTAGGAAACCTTTACCTGAACTTGGAGCATAGGTTGGGACTAGATAATGCAGAACCAATGACGATAACTGCACTGCGAAAGTTCATCCCTATCATGACGGCTTCGGAAATGTCCTCATTTCGAACCCCAAAGTCCTCATTTCGAACCGAAATGGTCTATCAATTCACCATTACCAACTCCTCAAAGGGGAGCCTTAATAGGATAGAAACAGTACAATGTATTGTGTGGCCTCTGATATTAAGTAGAAAGGGTAGAAATACATATATGTATCATTGCAATATACTGAAGGTAAACTGTTTGCAAACATTGAATATGCCATCATTATTTAACAATACATTACAGCTTGTTTACCAATCCTAATTCTTTGCTGAATAAAAATATGTTTAAATCATTTTATTATTTAAATTCACTTTAAATAATATTTTGAGGATGATTTTAATAAGGCATATTACTGTTATCAATTTGCCGATGGCATTCTTGAAAAAAAAGAAGATTTTATCAATGCGTCAGTGATGTCAAGAACTGTTTTGGAGCTGAAGTGGTAACAATAGAATAATGTAATTAATGGTTATATTGTTGAACGGTTGACATAATGAAATACTAATAAAAGAACAACCTATTTTTCAACAAAACAAAACATTCTAACTTTGCACTTTATTCAAATATTTAAATGTACATGTACCTGTTTTAACAGTGGCAGGTAACCCTAAAATATCAAAGTTCTAAACGGTATACATTAAAATTAAAAAATAAGTTATTCCAATAAATACTACACATTAGGTTATACGTCTGCCAAAGAATACTGGTATTGCCAAAGTTTTTACCGTCAGTATATATTAACAGCAAGATTAATATCGGCGCGGTGTACTCCTATAGTTGTCCAATAGTTCGGTCAGAAAATGACGATGGCATCAAATCAGTCTAGTTTCCTACGGGGAAACCTAAGCACAATACGATGACATTGGCTTATTGTACTACTAGTGCTGTGAAGCGGTGGAATGAACCCCCATGGGTAGCGCACGATGGGTGAGGAAATGAAATAATCCCAGTATGGCGAGTAACATATATATTTCAGTAAGATTAACACTAAAGATATTCATCTGATTTATGAGATGTCGACGTATTTAGAAGCATACAAGAATTGAAAGTGTGATGTGTATTACGGGCATAAAGTTATAGCGAGGTCTAGATGTACATATACCGTGCTTCGCCAACTCATTCCATCAGAATTGTCTCTGCGTTCATTCCCTAGACTATGCTTGATTACGTTCTACTGCCCTATTAAGATAATGCCAAGACGGATTAAATCAACTTATCGTTCACGTAGCTCTATCAAAATAAC
>JAVCKZ010063401.1:10000-29194 GCA_034780755.1 Lepetodrilus elevatus
TAACAAAGAAGTAATTGTCTTCTTGCATCGGTCTCGTCCTTTAAGTGCATCAAGCTCGATGACGACAAAACCCTCCATAATATCAGCATTGACAGACTGCATAAGATCAATGGCAGCGTTCATTGTACCTGAAATATTAAAAAATATAGAGTTGGTCCACACAGGTTTGGGGATATAATATAGTAAAACAAATAAATGATTTATATTATATCTACATACTGTAGATCTAATATTAAAGTCATGCATTAAAAAATATTAAAATAAAGTAATATAAATAAATAAAAAATTAAACTACATGTAATAATAATACAGTAATAATAATAATAATAAGCCAAAGATCCATAGCTACATTACATTTTGTTTATACTTACACGCAAAACAAATTCCAGAAAATATATATTTTATGTTTTGAGAGAAAAATATTTTTAAAAATATGAAAATTAAATAAATTATTATTACAAGACTGACTCGAGCCAGTCCCAGCACAGGCAGGGCTGGTCACGTGATGATGATACGTACCACCAGTTGCCAGAAGATCGTCCACAATGACCACCTTCTGTCCGGCCTTTATGGAGTCCTTCTGAACCTCAAAGCAATCCTGAAAGCAGTAACTCACTTCAGGGACCTGTTCCACGGAACAATTGTAACACTACGAGAGTCGTACTCCTATACGCTAACAATTCCAGTTACCAATCTCATAGCGCTATGATCGTTCTGTTGAATGGGGCCTGTACTTCATTCACGTTACATATAATACACCAGGGTCCACCTTTTTTTAATATTTTAAATCTTTAATTTTTAATATATTTTTTTAATAAGGGGTTTAGAGCGACTTTCAAGTTTTCACTTATGTTACTGCTTGTCATTACATCTTGCATCCTCTACCGACATCTCATACTACTCAGCGTCCTGATAACTGTGGATCAAAGTAAGTTGCAATGGATCACCCTGCAGATCGGGATCAACTGTTCAAGATCAACTGTTTAACATCAATATTCACCTCCCCATACTCCAGCTTATATGTAACTTTGGCCGTCTCGCCTGGCAGTTTTCCCTTCTTTCGTATTGGAACAAATCCTATGCCAAGATTCTGTGCCAATATTGGGCCAAATAAGAAGCCCCTGGACTCGAGCCCAACAATGATCTCCACGCCGGCGCAGTTATTTCTCAGATGTTCTGTCATCACATCCAGCAGCTGTTTGAACACATCAGGCTTTCTCAACACTGGGAATATGTCTCTACAAGAACAGAAAATATAAATAAATGATGCAATTAAATTAAAGGCATACAATCACTGTGCATGCATATATCTACAAATGATTATGCATGTTGTAATTATGCAAAAGTAAGTAATTTATGCAAAAGAAAAGTCGTAATATTATGCGCAATAAAGTTGCAATTAGATGTATGCTGAAAAAGTTGTAATTACAGTGTAATTTACACCAAAGAAAATCATAATTACCCTAAAATAAGTCATAATTATGCGAAAGCAAAGTCGTAATTATGCAAAATAAAGTTGAAATCATGCAAAATAAAAAACAACGTCTTAATCACCCAAGAGAAAGTAATAAATTAGATGAAAAAAATGTCGTAATTACAATAATTTTACAAATAAATGGGCAACCAATTTTTAGCCGCATTAGGCTTTCATAGTATTTATAAGCTAGTCATGAAAGTACTACTAACCTGAAGACAATACCAGGCTTTGGGAAGTCTTGATGCGCGGTAATATGGGCTTTGATGTTCTCTATTCTGTTGTCAACTGCCATACTTGAAATGTCAACGTACCAACGTAAACAGCAGGTAAACTACAATGTTGTGGCCGCGTGTTGTTACACCTCTCTGTCTGAACGTACCGTAGATATGAGATAGACCATCTGAGACATGTTCAGAAACATAATATCTCTATGTGAATTGCGTTGCGTATGATGTTTCATACAGACAGAAACCCTTCGAAATGTACATTAGCGCGATCTGTCGACAGGTGCCCCTTCCGGTTCCAGCGATAACTCTCGTTGATGCAAATTTGCAAGTTGTGCTGTGATCGGATCGTGACAGCATGGAGAGATGTTGACAAATATCCTCACGCACACTGTCACGCATGAGTAAAGCCGCTTGTAGACTAAATTAGCGGCTGTCCCAGTGCATTTTTAACGGTATCGTCCATAACTTATTATCCCGCTATATATCCCATTTCCGCCGTGTACCTATTTCCGCCACTGTCAGATAGCGTCTCATTTTGCAATACTGTGCACGTTCAGATATCATATGCAGGTTCTTCACAATGTAGGTAATTAATGAAGCCTCAATTTAAAAAAGAAATCAACATGTAAACACAAAATGTAGCAGTTTTACATATTTTGACAGCTAAAATGCAGAATAACTACTTTTTACTCTGAACAACATAATCAATGTTCCGCCTTTTGAATAATCAAATTGTGAATGTAATGTATCCTCCGATAACTAGTTTCCAAACAGATAAGCGTAGATCACATATTTCGTGAAATAAACAAAACAAAACTTCAAATTGTTGTTCTTACCTCTAAATCTCTAGCGTTTAATCCATGAAATAAACAGTTCCTTACGTAAAATAAATCCCTCTGTAACACACATGGCTATCATTAGGTAGTGTATCAACATCCTCTAGCCAAAAGGAACGTCACAAGTTTACGAACACCTGCCCCCGAGATTCCATACTTTAAAAATGTTGACATCAGTTCCTTCCCTTTGGTATCATATACTGCTAGTATAAATCACCAGGAATGCACTAAACACATTAACACGCTAGATTCTTGCTCAAATACACTACTGAAAAAATGTTTGAAATGCACTGAGCAGAGGAGTGGATCGCAGGCACGATGGCAGACTACTAGTATTTCATAGCCATGGACCTGGGGTGCGTTCAAGCTAGAATATGTATTGCTATGTATTGCTACAGAAGCCGTTCAGCAATACGCGTAGCAATATGTATTAATACTTTTCACTACGGGTCTGGAGGCCGTGCGCTGTGTAGGAAAAGCAATACGCACGAAGCCGTTCAACGAGCAATACATGTAGGGGAAAGTATTGTATTCATGTATTCTAGCTTGAACGCACCCCTGGCCTTCGTTTCACAAAAGAGGTGTATATTTACCCCGGATATATATCAGGACGTAAAGCACAGAGTACATGTAGCTCAGTGCTTTATGTCCGGCATAAATATACACCCCTTTTGTGAAACACAGGCCTGATGACTGAAAGGTCCGGTCTGTTTGTTAAAATGTTATGCGTCTCCTAATGCAGAAGGGGAATGATCCTTTCATGGTATTGTTGTTGTTTTTTAAATTGGGCTTTAGAGTCGCTTTCAAGATTATTTCACTTATCAGTTTAGGGCAGGAGGAAACCTGTAACATCCATTGCATAGTGCTGAATGTTGCAGTAAACCTGCTGGTACTGACAGACCAAGGATATCTGCATTACCACTCTACAGAAAGCACATCCTATCAATATCACATCACATCAGGTTCTGAACTCTGGACATTTGGCTCTTGTCTAAACCTTCTACCACCCGCCCCTGCTTTCATGGTGGACTTGGGGCAATCGTACGATATATGATTATGTGTATTGTCCATTCAGTGTCCTAGGGAAGATGGTACACAACAGGACGAAACTGGAGTCATCATTTTACAGTATTTAGTCTTGAATGTTGATCAATGGTACTCATAAATTAACACTTTGTTGTTCACATGTCCTTCACATTGAAGAAAGAATCATTCTTGGCTCAATGATACATCCATGCACAGCTACGAGTGGCAATTCCCACAAGCTCTATCTGGTATGCTTTATCCTTTAGTCATCTAGTAAAATTCCCAGAAAATGGCAATAATGTTCGGCCACAACCTGGTTGATATATTATAACACAAAGGCAAGCACTTCAGTTCTCATAACTATTTTATTTACAATAAAATCCATGAGGTTATTCTCTGTACAAGTAATAAATGAAAGAATATGATGTTCACTAAACACATCAAATGAACAGGACATGTGGTTTACAAGTGAACGAAAACAATTCCCAGCCCAAATGAGGCAAATTTAGAAATGTAGTAAAGTATGGAAACTGGGAGTCCCTAAACATAGCACAGTACATTTTTACCATCCACAAATTCATATCAAAATAAAATATAGCTATTGAGATCTCGTCAAGAAATTTAAACATATATATATACATACCATAAGTTGAGAATAATATTTCTGCATAAATGAAACTTTCAGACAAAATAAATATGTTTGAACCTAAGGCAATGTTTCACAATGTCCAACAATTTTAACAGATATTGAGAAGAAATATTCATTTTTGACAGTGAATAAATAAACTGGGTGAACGTGTTCTAAAATGTACCTCAGAAATCGCTATGAGTACCCTGGTTTAGAACCAAAGAGGGCATTATGCAGGGTTTTCTCATATTGCGCAATATGACAACAAATTAAAATTGAGGTATTTCTCTCCCTGCCTGCTTTCACACACTCAATACAGGCCACAATATTTGTCGTGATTATGGCAACCTTTCGATACAAACCACGATTTCATATAAACAGGAAGAAACATTACTAAAACACCAACATAGAAGGCAAAGGTAACAAGATTTGCCTCCCTTCAACCAAACTGTTGACGAGATTACATTTCTAGTTCGGAGTTAATTTGCTGCTGGGTAAGATCCCTGTGTTCTCTATTTGTTTCCATGATAAACATAAAAATGTCTAACAGTCTGGTAAAATATATTTCTGGCTTGTAGTCCGAATGTTAAATCTTTAATTTAAAAAAACAAAAACATTCATTACTATACAAATTATTAAAGACAATAACACCAGCACAAGTTCTGAAATAGCTGAAACATGAAACTTGCTGCTTATTGAAAGACTTATTGCTACTAACATAATCATTAAGCCTGTGAGTACCGATCCCTATTAAAGTTATGTGAAAAGATATCAAGAACTTGCTTTGATTTGTCAGTGATTCTGCCATATTCACTATTATCAGAAATGATGTATTACAGAATGACTTGTAGGGTAAAGCCATACTGCATCCACATCTTCTAAACCTGCCGACGACAGAAATATGTTTGTAACACTAAGCCATGACAATGACATGAGGTGAAATGTACAAATGCTTGTCAACACATGCTACTTTGGCTTTAAATTTTTGACATAATTCATTCAAAATCTGGCCCCCGTTCCACAGACTAATCGTAGCACTACAGTTTTGACTCGTAAACTCGATTTAATTAAAATCAGATCTCATGGGAAATGTCCAAACATCTGAGAGTCGGCTTCGGATCCGATTTCAACGAGAATGCATAGTGCTACAATCGTGCTTTGGAACGGGACCACACGCTCTAAACCAGTTGGAAGTTGTTAATACTTGGCCAGGCTTCCAATTACACCTGGAAGATGGCGTACAGGATCTGGTTGCTATTCTTGGAAAATAGGATGCATCTTCTTGGAACGATGTGAATGGGTGGATCATCGGATGACTTGCTGGGCCATGAAGCCTGTGTAGCCCGCAGCGTGTAGCGCCTGGGCCGACTGCATCAGAAGCTGATTGGCTCGTACCGCGTCCGAGAACAGTGCATGGTAATTGGGCAGTGGCACATAGGCTGCCGTTATCACACGGCCTGAAAACAACAAATTGTCATGTATTCACAACATTATCCAAGTGAGAGTTATTGTTTTACATCACAGCAGGAATCTTTTACCCATATGCGACAATGAATATTTAACTATACGAAATTATGGATGTTGTATATTTAAGTGGCCTATTGTCGCAGTTTGCGAACATTCAGATACAAATTTGATAAAATTCATGATTTAAAATCAAAACAACTTGCAGACGAGTTTGACAAAATTCATGATTAATTGAAATAACCTCCACACAGGACATCACCAACTTTGCCCAGAAGCCAATGTTCCTCACTTTAATTCTCATTCTAGTTTCATATAAAAATGTTTTAAAAAATCCAATATTAGATAATACTCAAGATATAACAACAATGCCAATACCGACGATGCAACTGACTCACCTGCAAAGTACCTCCCATGTAGTGAGTTGACAGAAGCCACGGCGGCCGCGATGCTGGGACACTTGACGTACACATTGCCCTGCGGCGACGCTTTGTCCACGTAGATGTGGAGGACGCCGCCGTGTTTACTGCACTCCTCGATTACGTCATCTCGGATCTCCTGATCCCAGCTACTCCGCGTTTCTCTGCAATATACAAAGTCTTCACCTGTCAATCTGTGCACATAATAAAAAAAATTAGTACGATTTTATGCTACAGCTCAAATATACGAGGATTTATGAACACAACTTTTAGTCAAGCATGAAATTGTACTGGAAAAATACTCACGTGTTGGGGTCGAACATGTTTGAGAGCATGAAGCACTGCGTGGCAATGGGTGGGGTGGTGGCTGATCCTGCATTCATCGTCTGGGGTGGTGGCGGGACAGGCGCACTGGGAACCCCTGGTATTCCTGTGGGCACGGGAGCTCCGGGGGCTGGAGACGACCCAGCCTGGTTCAGGGCGTTAGCTGCATACTGGGGGATCTGGAAACCTGTGCCTGTGGAACATAGCATAAAGTGTGGGTCAGAAGTGAACATGTAACCTCAAAGCTATTTGTGAACATCTGAAGTCACATCTGTGTGTGCGTGTATGTACATGTATGTTTGTCTGTATGAGAGAGTAATCATGGAGGTTAACGCCAGTGCAGGAATCCACTAACAGGGATGGCTATTGGATATTTAACCTTAGTCCATAAAGGGCGTATTCAAAAACCTGTTCTCGAGTTACCCGAGAACCCATTCGGATCATGATCTCATATTCTCGGTTGCGAACGCTGTAATGTGTACCGAGTGTGGTCTCGTCCGATCCTCCACCAAACCCTCCAAATAGTGGGAAGTGAAAATTTGGTTCGCGTTGGTTGTCGATGTTCGAAACCCCGTTCTCGTGTCATGTAAACTCGAAAACGGGTTTCGAATACGCCCAAAGTGTTCAATTTGTTCAACTAATAATAGAATTACAAAAAACTTCTACTAAATTTCAATATAAAAATAACCCAGATCACGTTTCACTCTAACATATTCTTTTTAACTGGCAGATGTCAAAATATCTATCTGGGTGTCCATTTCAGATCTGGAATTCATTAGATTGACTAAATTTAATACCTTCAGCTAGTTTAGCCATGAGCTGGAGCCGACCAGTTGCGCCAAGATCTATTCCCGCTCGGTCCATTTCATCGCTGTCCAGAATTGACGCTCCCTGGCTCTCGGCCGTTCTCTCTGTCACATGACCCACTTTCATCGGACGACCGGCCAACTCAAACCCATTCAGCTGTTCCAGTGCTTTCTTCGCATCTTCAGAATCAATAAACTGTAAAAAGAAAAATATAGAAATAATCTGAAATTAATTTTGGAATAAATGAAACCAAAAAAAAATAAATACAAAGCAGTTGTGTGAAACATTATTTCCAGATAAAATTCATTGACCAACTAAAGACATTCTTGGAAAGCCAAAGGTAAGAATGAGTGACCACAACGAGATGAAACAAAGGGAGATAAGTACTACTGCCTACCGAAATGAAGCCATAGCCTTGTGACCGCCCAGTCTCGTGGTCTCGGATCAGTTTGATGTCGTCGATCTCTCCAAAGGGAGCAAAGATCCCCCTCAGCATCTCCTCGGTAATGTTGAAGTGCAGGGACCCCACGTACAGTCTCATCGGCCCGATGTTGCCCTTCTGCAGTACGTTTGTGCTGCTGGCAGTCCGGTTCTTCTCGGCTTGGGAGCTCTGTACAATGATGGGCACTCCCAGTAGCTTCTGTCCGTTCAGACCCATGGCCAGCGGAACGGAGTCCGTCTCGGCAAACTCCACATAGGAAATGCCCTTTGACCTCCTCGTCTTGTTGTCTGTTATTAGTCGGACGTCACGGACCTTGAAGAACGAGTACAGAATACCAATTTGACACATGCTATTAGTTTCCCACAAGTCAGTGATTATGGAGTTTAACGTTGCTGTGGGAATGTCCCCCCCATTTGCAACAGTTTACCACAAGCAGTGTCAAACAATGGTTATTTATATAAGTAGTTATTTATCAGCTAGTCCATCCATTATGATAGCATCTAAAACGTAATGTCGACATCAATACAGGGCTCCAGACTAACATTTTGAGTTACTTGCCCGCAGAGCAAGTCAGGGCAAGTAACAATTTCACCAAAGCTGCTAAATGTTAAAAAGTAGGTTGCCCGCAGTCCAAATTAACTTTCCCCTGTACGTCGGGCATATGTTAGTCCAGAGCCCTGCAATATATGTGAAATTGTGAAAAATACTAGTAATGCGAACAACCAATTTTCAGCAGTACCTTTCCAACTGATGAAAAGAATTCTTCCAGATCCCGGGGTCGAATCCTTGCTGACAGCTGCATACAAAATATCGTCCTGGCATCTCTCTCTTCCGGGGTTAGTTCTGGCAGTGGCTCACTGAAACACAATCACATGATTCACATCCCGAATCTAAACCAAATCTCTTCCGACTTTCAGCAACAACAGTTCTTCTATCCCAACAATGAATACAATTTAAAAATGAACCTGTGTTCATTTCTGCTGTATTGTATTTCAGCAAAACATAATCTAGGCCGAGAAGCTCTGACTGTCATATCAGCGTGGGGCTGGATTGATGGCAGAGAGACAGGTCTATCAAAACTGGGACGAGCACAGATGGCCAAGTAGGGATCGGCATAAATGAGAAATATGGCATGTATTCACAGATACGTTGGTATTATTTGATAACATCCATTTATCTATATAAAATGCACTCATTTGAACTTTTAAATACAGGATAATTACGGATGTGACTCCAAAAAGCAATAAATCAGCCAATCAATTAATTACTCTGCCAGAGAAAGGAGGCCACCTACCGAATCGGACTCCTGCTGAAGCTGCGAGGTTTGCGCTTTTCCCTGGACCTGCTCCTCCTCCGTTTGATCGGGCTGCGGTACCTCTCCTTGCTACGACTACGGCGCTCGTTGCGCCACGCCCGGTCCTTGCTTCCGCCCGCTTTCTCAGCGCTTTTGCTGCGTCTACCGCGACTACGACTCCGCCGTCGTTTGTCACGGCCATGATCTCTGTCCCTTTCACGACCATGATCTCGGCCCCTGAGCAGTGGAGAACGAGTGTAAATGTGATGGTATACAGCCAGTGGTTTGATACAAGTAAATAAAACACATGGAAATTGAAAGAACTATAACTGAAGATTGAACCACAGAATTCAGGGAACACAAAATGCATAAGGATATTCTGCATGCTGATGTCAACTAGACATGTCCTATTGTTAACAGGATAATATGATTAATCGAGCATGGAGATGAAAAGAAAAGCTGCATAGTAGTACTTAAGTGTCACAATATAATATGATATAGCATCTAGTATATATAAAACTGCACCATCACTGATATATTCAGAAAATAATATATTATTGCAATATTCAAAGTGTTCTCATTATTCAAAGGCCTTGATTCCCTAATTCACAATGTACTAAGGCATAACTCATAGTTGATACACATTGCGATATGTATCCATGAAGGTTATAAATCAAGAGTTACCTTTTCCTTTCACGACTTCTACTTCGACTCTTCTTCTTTCTGCACCAAAAAAGAAAATGTTCAGTGTAAGTGATAGTGGCACACACCATAGGCATCAGTTTTAACACAGCATTACATTAAATAGCTTACAAGTACATTTTTACATTAAATTGCATAATCAAATTAGTTGCCTTTAAGACCTCTTTGACCAGCTATCAATTAAACTAGCAGTGTAGCACATAATCAAAACAGATCCAGATTCCAATGTTACAGCAGCTCACTTGACAAGGAGCTATATTTACTGAGCAGGTTTAATTGATGTACTTGTTAATCTAATTGGAACAATAGAATACGCATCCAATACACTGACAACATTGAATGTATTAAATGGAATAATTAATGGAAAACTGTACATGAGGGCTGTTCCAGTAAAACATACATGCCACCACGAGGCAGCAGACAGACGGCATTTTCGAATTTGAACATATATACAAATACTCAAATTGGACTTTCCCAAACATATCTTTGACAATGATCTGTGTGTCAGGGTCCCATTCCACAGAGCAATTGTAGTGCTACAACTTGCAAGTTGTAACATCTATTCATGCTGCGACTCTTGCAGCACTACCACTGTTCTGTGGAACAAGGGCCCGATGTATTTGAGTATGGGCATGCTCCTTTCTAATGTTCTGTCACACGTCTAGTACATGTGCTGTTCTTTAGAATGGAGTGAGCAAGCACAGCACAGAGTAATGCCAGTGGCAGCCATGTTGGATTATGTGCTGTGCCGTCTGCACCACCCATTTCGCTGGTACATGTCCCGGACACTGAGAACGCTGTACTGTGTTGCTCCTTTGTAACCGCACACGTCTTGGACAGAAAGTACAGACAGAACATCTAGAAAGGAGCACAGCCTATGACAACAACCCTGATAGGTGAACCGAAGATTTGTTTGTATGCATGATTGTGTGTATACAAAACTATGTGTTGTTTGCATGTCTTTATGTGCATGAAAGATCAGATTCAACTGCAGCGGTGGCTAAGTTTGGCCACTCAACACAGTGAGCAGTGTCACCAACATGCCTGGTATTGCGTTACGTCTACACACGGACAAGCCATTACATAAGCTCATTGGTCCCTCAGACCTGGGAGTCAAAAATCGAGATACAACTTACGAGAAAAACGTTTTCGTAACGACATTTATGCGTTTGGTCACCTATCTGTGTCTGGAACACCCTATATTATCTACAGATAGCGAGTGAGTCCTACAGGCCACAAATCATAGGGCTCACATACCTGCTTCACGTTCAGGTTAGCATCAATTTCAAACCTCTTGCTCTTAAAGCACTCAATGAGACACCTATTGCAATATACAGAACAGATTACAATTAGAGACGTAAAAATTCGACCAATAAAGTTCTTTCACAGGCTCGCAGCATCCTAGAAAGGAAATAAAGTACCAATGAATGAGAGGTTGGGATATACACAAAAAAACTTGAAACTGAACAGTTCCGTGTCTGTCCATAATAATTTGTGTCTACAGGTCATCTCTTCATTTCATAAACCTGAGACGAGGCGGAACAGTGCGATTCCTTGCAACGTGATGTAGGTTGCAATGTTTGACGCCACGAAAAATTGCCTACAGAAAGAAGAATGCGATCAGATGACACGAGTATGCCAGCCCCTGGTTTCCGTATACATCCTGTGTATGATCGGCACAATCCCTGACCTTAGGAAATGTACAACTAACACGTCAAACATACAACTATCAATGATGACGAAATCTATCTAAAAAAATATAAAAGAACTGCTTTAGCCACACCAAAGCTAAGAATCCTCTAGACTAAACATGTCTTTTCCAAGAATAACTTACCAGTATCGATTTACTCAACTACTCCGGGATTTGTTATTGGAGAAATATCTGGTGGGAATTACACGCTGTAAGATGTGATCTCGTCTAATAATTCCTTAATCAGTCCCTCGACCATTCATCGTACTTTAAGTTTTACTAAATATACACAGGCAGAAACTGTAGACTAATAGGTCATAAATGTTTTCTTGACACTATCACAGAAGAGCGCACGCCCATGTCTTCGACGAGGCTTAGTTCTGACAGCATTCTGACTAACACTCGCCTCACACTCCGGCAAGCCTACAAATACGAAAAAATGAAATCGTAAATCTTACCTCTTTTTCTTTTCGACAGATCCGCTTCGTTTGCCTTCTCCCTGCTAGCCCAAAACAGCACATTGATGAAATCAGCACAGCAAAGGGTGAAGAAAGATACATCGATAGCATTAGTTCAGTTGTCACAGAAGTTTGAGTTTGAAAAAAAACAAGAAGTTGGTTTCAATATTACATTGTTACCTTACTGCACTTACTGCCCTGAAAGAGAAACGTTTGTGAAGCGAACCGGGGACCACCTGGGGAAAAGAATGGAAACCTTTCAAAACTGAACTGAACAGGAACAAAGCATTGCATTCTCCTTGAAATATCTACCACAAGAGACACCAGGTGGGATCAACCAGGCCAGCCCAAATTTAGCGACCGACAACAGTTGCAATGCTGATGGAAGGTGCATTTTTGTATATTAATGCTGCAGAGCAGATCGTATTTATTGTGCTACATAATTTACAAATATTCATTATTATTTGAAAGATGCAGTCTTATAGTAATGCTGCTATGACGATCATCTTGATTGCACTATACAAATATTTTTTTATTTACATTCATTATTAATGGGATGCTTACAACCTCTGCAGTTCTGTTGCTACGGTTGAGCTTGATTTGGGCTATCTGATGCTGAAACCAGAATGAATTGTTGTAAACATTTAACAAAGCTAATGCAAGGCTGTAGTCAAGATATGTCCATCTACATATCTCTTTAATCCAAAACCATATTAAAATTAAGGAATATTAAGAGGATTATTGAGCGCAATCATTCACATTGTTCTGGCATTACTAATACACGGCCTGTCGGGACAATAGTGAGAGGTTTCCATTCTCTTGCCGACATGGCACACGCTCTCCGTTGGTTACACATACAACATGTTTTCAAATGGTGCGGAAAGGTAAGGAAATCCTGCTCTGGCGGGGGGAGTAGACGCTGAAGAATTGATGGCATATTGGCAGGATGCCAACTTCCCGCAGGAGTGAGAGACGGACCTCTGCAGCTACGTCCAAAGTCCGAGTTATCTGAGACAAGATGGAGGGGCAAAGTTTCAGATGTCTGGCTCATAGTCATACCAAGATATAGAACATTGCATGGATACACTACTACGTATTGCTGGGTAAGAAAAATAAATTTGCAGGACTATACTTTTTTTGTGTGTGTTTTCTTTTAATTTTCCATTACTTCTTTATTTTAGTATGCAAAAAAGTATAATTATAGTACTGTGACTGATCAAATGTTGATACAACTGTACAAAACAAGGGAAATGATGCAATCGGCAGGCAATATATGAAATAAATAAGGAATTAATTTATAATATAATTACGTCTTGTAAAGCTGTCTATTACTGAGTACTGTGTAGATACCAATAGTTACCAAATACCTCCAAACTTTGGCTGTTTTACCCTTTGTTCACAGACCACACCACTGAAAGTGTGTGATGGCAGCAAAGAATCTAAACCAAAACACACTGCCATCAGAAAACGGTAAGACAAAAGGCTGCAGTGCATTCGTTTAACATTTGAGCCACTAAAAGCAACCTGAGTTTGCGAATAAATCAGTGCACAGGGAAAAGGTTAAAGATTATAGTTAGAACAATTGTGACTTAAGAATATAGAGATGTTCAAGTTGAAGACCAGGCCAGAGATATCGAAACTTATCAGAGTACAATTTCATACTCAAAAGTTGTTTTTTCACAGATCCCAGGGTTAGAACTTTTAACTTAAAACATACTCGCGTGAATAATGATATAAATAACAAAACAAGAATTATTTACTAGCCCGTATGATACCTTTATCATTAGGAGAAATGGATCCGGACGCGGGGCGAGTGGGAACTTCTATCCCCGAGATCCCCATATAAAATGTAAACTTGAGCATGAAATCGTACTGAAAAGGTTTCGTAACCTTTCAGCCATATGCATTATGTATCACAATCATAGGGCAGCTTGGGAGGTAATAAAATGTACGTTAATAAGAAATTGCTGACTATGTGTTTAGAGCTTGATTACTTACATGTTGACAGTTGTGTGAACAGAATCCTACAAGTATATGTGTTATTGGACAGTGCTACAGAAATATGCTTTTGCCGAAAAGCAACATACCCACTTGTGACCATGCTGGTATAATGCTGCTTCTGCTACAACGATTCTTCAATATCAGTTATCATATTTATGTATGTTGAAAACAACGGAATTATGAATGGAATTGAAAACTGAAATTAACTTTTCCACAAAGGCATTCTTTTTGTTTTTCAAACACTTTTTGTCTTCCTCTCCAACATTGGCCAAATCTCATTCACAAATAACCATAATAATCAAATACATGAATGGTCATGTGCTTAAAGATCTACTTTTTTGTACATTTTGTAAGGTGGAAAAACAACAAAATATGAGAAATGCAGCATGAATTAGATAAGCAACACAGCCATGGGACTTTGAATTAGTAGACTAATGACTAAACCTAATAATATTTCTATATATATTTGGCCACAGAGAATAAATACTGTAATTCTAAAATAAAATCTTTTCAATAATGAAAACTTCATATAAATACCCTTGTGCAGCAAATTGAAGGGATCGACTGATTTATTACTAAATATCACAGTGGGAATCTTTCACCAACATGCGACGACCAATTGAAGGAAAAGAGTGCAGCAAGTCAACAATTCTGTGGCAATGAACTTACAATGTCAAGAATAAATAGCCCTGCAAGATGTGCTATTGATAATAACAAAATTCTTGCAGTTCACAGTATTTCAGTGAGCAGGGTTATGGCGACAGGAAAACATGAAACGGTAAGACCATACTGATATGAACAAGCCAGGGGAAATAACTCTAGTACCCTACTTAAAACACGGAACCAACCACAATTACAACACAACATTTTCAATGCAAGCATTCCTGTATCTTTGGATACGAAATTGGCAGGATATGATGCCAATGTTAATTATCGATGACCAAACCATATCTCCATTCAGGCTTGGGATGAAAGTTTAAATTGGACCAGACCATCATCCAAAAGCAGCATATTCTGCCAAACATCATGCATATTTCCTAATGGTTCTAGCCAATTAATAATATCCTGGGACTATCGCCACAGGAACTGCATCCAAACATCTTACATCGTCATGGTTCTTAGATGAGAAAATATCAATTGTCACATTTGTATTATTACCATAATTTCATATTAAAAAATTTGATAAGTCTATGGTCAATAATACATATTAAATACAAATTTAATTTTAATATTTGTAAAAATGTTCCACAATACTAGTATTCTCGTCATACACACCTCCTTCTTGTAAGGAGCCTCCAACATGGCCTCAACGTCAAAATCTTCCGACATGGTCTCAGAGTATGTGCTGTAAACATAAATGGAACATTTAGATAAATGTAGAAAGTGGATGAATACAGATAGAACTAAAGCACACTGCCGATGATTTGCAAGTCTACAATTCTTTTTATTATATTTTGCCTGTCTAAAATTCTGATATATAGCGAATAACAATAAATAATTACTAAAAAAAATGTTTTAAAATCAGCTCAAGACGTCTTATTATAAAGACTTGTATGTTTATATAATATCAAATCCTGATCATCGAGTATATTAACATGAAAAAGAAAACAATATATTGTAATATAGTTTTACAATGATTAATATGTTTTGTGTTATCCACTATGTAAATACTACAACAAAAAGGCCAGTATATTTAAGTCTGAGGGTCATCACTGTATTAGTTTGTGTTGTTCTCGTTTTTTTTTTTTTTATTAATTTGAATTTAGTCGCTTTTACATTTATCACAGTTTGTCAGTTAACGGCAGGTGAAAACCTGCAACATCTGCAATGCTGAATGTTGCAATAAACCTGCAAGACCAAGTATGATAACTGTATATGCCATGGTACAGACAGTACATCATATCTTGATCAGGATTCACCGAAATATCCAAGCTGTTTTCCAACTTTTAATGGGTGGCAGACGTTTGTCTCCTCGAAAGGTGCACCCCTATTCGTTTCACCCCTATTTGTATACTTTCTCCCCAACCATATTTGCCCCAACTATTGTTTTTAAGGTAGGTTTTCGCACCATCTTCATCGCCCCATATAATATTACTTACAATATTCTGTTATTTGATGTACGTTTCACCCCATACCTAATTATAATATTACTTACAAATTATCTATGGGTGTACGTTTTTCCCCACGATAATTTCCATTCATCCATTTAATGTTGGTTTATTTTGGTTTGTATCAACACATACGGTAGGTACATTCTAAGTGATTGTTACTTGTATTTATAGTATTCCTGTAAGAGACACACAACGAATCCCATGCGTACAAGCGTTGTAGCCCTACACCATACCCAAACTTTTCTGTTTTGAAAGATTTTTTACGTTGGGAGAAAACACGAGGATGGAAAAAAAATATGTTGGGGGTGAATGATGCATGGACAAAAAATTGGTTGGGGCAGAATTGTTATGGACTCATGGATCGTTGGGGCCGTAATGATTATGGGTTGTAACGACTCGGGCGCACTTTACAGGGGGCGAAACGTCAATATACATCAATTTTAACAGCTGTACTGATAAAACACTTCTGTGAATTGTCATACAGAGTAACTACTAAAAACGTCATTTTAATATGGATGTATTTGGTTGCCAAATATTGAAACCTAGAGGTCTGTAATAATGAAATACATTTTGTATTTCGCCACTGTAAGTGATGATGCAGATTCGATTATTTGGGTTTCAAAAATGCTCATAGTTCACTTAAACCTCAGAATATATAAAGCCATATGTGCGATGCTGGTGAACGTCTGGATGAACGTTAATACTAATGCAAATGTAGGTAATATTACGTATTCTGTACGAAAGCAACGACGAAAACAAAGCACCCTAATCAGACCTTTCTGCAAACATCCGTCCTACATTTCAAATTTAGATTTTTTTTAAAAGAATAAATACGTTTACAGAAATGACAACGCACACGTACACAGATAATGAATATATTTGACACTTTCTAGAAGTGCCTTTTGTCCAACGGATTGAAATCTAACTGTAGATTGTTGTCTTGTGGCTGTGAGCCGAATTTTGGGGACGCTTTCACAAAAACACGGCGTCCAAACAAGGGAGGTAACACCTACGGTAGCTTGTTCATGCCGAGCGCTCTGCTAGCAAAAAGTTTAGCGTACACCAGTCTGTATAATACTAAAGAGCTAGAAGGCGCTAACTTTATCATTTTGCAGTATCTGCTTAACACACCTCTAAATATCACGAAACAACGAGCGATTCACGTTTCCGGTTTCTCTTGTCTCGAAATAAAAGTTAGAACTCGTCTTCAGCATGTTGATCAAAGTGAAGGTGAATTTAGTAGACTTAAAACATTGTGTTTGTATGTTGTTCTTTAGTAGCTAGATGTAGATCATTAAATTGCCGGGCCTGAAATATATTCTGTCATTATTTATGTGTATTGCGCAGATTTTACCACGAATATAGGGTACATTTCATCCTAAAATAATTAAAGAATTTGGCATTGTCATTGTTATTTTTACAAAATAAACAATTATATGGAACTGAATCACAATAAGTCAATTATGCTAAATGTTCTATTAGCACTACTAATGTTCATAACTAGATCTATTTTATATTTGAATATAGCGCATTTAGGATCGGTGCCAAATAATCAGAGGTGCCAAGTTGAAATGAGTGTGATAAGGGAGATCTCCCTACTACTGTATGTGAATAGAGGGAGAAATACCAGGAAGACGCAAAGCCTGAGGTTGCGATGCAACCAAGTAAACCAGGGGGATCCGGGGGCATGCTCCCCCGAAAGGTTTTATAACTGAGACTGCCAATTACGTGATTTCTTGCCTTTTTCGGTCATATTTATCACTTATAACTCTTTGAAAGGGAACTAAATTGTAAAACCAAATAAACAAGATAAAACAATTATTTTGCAGGAGATTGCAAATCAATAACTGGCAAATCGGGAGATCGGTTTATTTTGCTATATTTTCGGGAGACTTGGCACCTCTGCAATATTAAATTATTTCGATCATTACAGCAGTATCTAGACAAAGTTCCTGGGCAAAGGTGGAGGACAGGGCTAAGTCATTTTCAAGTATTTTTTTTCTACCAAATCAGTTGATTCTCGATCTGAAAATGTATCCACGGTTACACAGTGATATATACTTCGATATACATGTAGTACCAAAATATTTGATTGTAATTACCATTTTCACAAATGAAATTGTTGAGCTACTTGGCTGTTCTGATGGAAATGTTGGTAAGGAATGTCATTAAGGATTCAAGGAACAGGCAAAAATGCTCAATTTGCACAAGCTGATGCTCTTCTTCACAAATCCGAACATGCAAATTGAGACTATTTGCCTGTTACTTCTTTCGAACATTGCCTCTCTGCATAAAATAATACTAAACTCAAAATAGTTGGTGATTCATGTAGTTATATAATTATTATTTTTTATTAATGATGCAACATTTTTAATTTTAAAATTTTGTTAGGCAATAAAAAGTAACAATTGATTTTTGATTATTTTTTGTTGTTGTGAATACATGAAGTATTTACCAAGGAAATACGATATTTGGGTGTCACTGCATTTCATGCCATGATATTAAGTATACATAATATATTTCTATTTTCAGACTCTCACAGGCAAGGAGGTATGTATTGACATCGTGCTCTGTATTTAGGATTATTTAGCTTAATTTAATAGCAATTATACAAAGACTTGATAATCAGTTATCATTGCTGTGTGATTTTCCTCAATTGTTATTAATAGATTGATCTGCTAACAGACATTTGTAATCTTATTTCACATTTATTTCATGTCATTTTTTATATTTCCAGATTGAAATTGACATAGAGCCCACAGACAAGGTAACAGTTTATTATCATGATGTCAAATTGGTAAAGCAAATCGTTTTGGGGAGAATGTATTAATCTCTATAAGTCTATTCAGAATATCTTTGAATTTTGGTGAAATATTCTCACTGTGACATATAAAACAACTCACTTACCGGTAATCTATTCAGAATAGTCTATAATTTAGAGAATTTGGTTGAGTACCATTTCGTATTTCAAGCCACCACTGACTCACAGACATTGTGTAGCTGTGAAAGATTCCCCATGTGATGATAAGCAACAGGCCACCCACTCTCACTGTTACAGCTGGTTTTATTTTAATAATTTAGTACCGTAATTATTATTATAATAATTTGAACAAGAGAAAATAATGAAATTTATAGGTGTTTGAATTATTAGTACGCGATATTGATAGGATGCACTGACTGTAGAGTGGCAATGCAGTTATCATCCTTGGTTTTGTCAGTACCAGCCGGTGCTCGCAGGTTTACTGCAACATTCAGCGCTACGGATGTTGCGGGTTTCCTCCTGCCCTA
>JAVCKZ010063402.1:0-15015 GCA_034780755.1 Lepetodrilus elevatus
CCTTTGATGCCTTTGCTACTTGCCCTGACTTGCTCTGCGGGCAAGTAACTCAGAATGTTAGTCTAGAGCCCTGGACAATACTGGCACGATCACTACCACTGCTTCAACGACTACGCCCGCTACGGATACTCACTAAATTGCTTCGTCTTGGCTTGAATCGTGGGCGTTTTCGGACCTTCGCCTCGCGACGACTTCGCGGACACTTGTATGTGGTACACGGTGTCGGGCGTTAGGTCGGTCAGTCGGTATTTCTCGACAGGGGGTTTGATGCTGATGCGGACGTTTTGGCGGAAATGCGAGTCATTGTAGTAAAGTTCGTAGCTCCTGATGGAGTCTGCTTCCTGAGGCGCGTCCCACATGACCTCGATCTCGTTGGGCGAGATCGGGTCGGCGTGAAGGTTCAGAGGTTGATAAGGCACTGTAATACAAGACGGAAAGGGAAAATGCACGAGTTGTCTATGAGAAAATACGAACAGATTCATCTGCAACACAAAAAAGAAGAAATTTGTATTAATCGATCTACTTTCAATTTTTAGCAAATTGACTTGTGCGTTGCCGCGTGATTGCGATTTCGGATTACCGGCGCGAAACATACAGAGTTGATGTTTCAGCTAAATTTCTGCCCGTAACAAATTTTGAGTTTCATCACGTGCTCTATGCGCGGGTGCACCCAGCTCTCCTAAAGCAATGGAGCCTTGTATGATCGGCATCGATGCGCGCACGTTTCTCGTCACATGGCGTAGGCAAGGGAAGTGGCCGCAAATATCAAATATGTCGTCAATCAGAGTCGTCAAACTTTCCATCTCGGCTAACAATATTTTATACCTGATGATAGCTTGATCCTTACAAATATCTATTCTCGTTCAAAATCAAATCTTGTCATCTGCCCCATTCATGATTATATTAACAAATAATCCCTTCATTATACAAAATAGTAAACAAGACAATATATAAATTGGCAACGAGATATAAAATACATGTAATAGAGTCACACAAAGATCACATCTATTTCCATATGAGACAACACAAGATGTCAATGATTATCAAACAATTGTTGAATAGATAATAATTTGTGTGAACAATTATTGAATAGATAATAGTTTGTGTGGACAATTATTGAATAGATAATAGTTTGTGTGGACAATTATTGAATAGATAATAGTTTGTGTGGACACCTGAACTGACTTGATTATTTAACAATTTTCATTGAATGTAATATTAAATCTTACAATTTTTGGTATATACACTGCACAAATTCATCATTAAATAGTCGACTGCTAATTCTATATATTGTGTGAAGCCATGCCGTGATCTAGTACCGTCTTACTGTGACTGTGTGTAGAGCTTATCAATACACATGCTGATACACATTGGCTTACTGTATGTGTGTGTAGTTTGAGGTTATCGATAGACATGCTGATAGATGTATTCACTTGCTGTCTGTGAAGTTGAGCTTATCGATAGACATGCTGATACACATTGGCTTACTGTGTGAATAACGAGTGAACTTGGCAATTGACATGCTCAGGATGCCGATAGATACTGTGCGTGAGTTTATCGATAGACACACAGATAGATACAATATGTCCCTGTTGATTATTATTATTATTACTATACATTTATATAGCGCAAATATCCAGAATAACTGCTCAAATGCGCTTATTACTGGGTATCCATGTGTGTGGTTGATATAATAGAGTACTGAATTCCTGTATGTGCAGTTGATTGAGATTATCGATAAATTTATATGCAGATAAGATACATTGTTCCTAAGCGTATGGATATATACGCAAGTTCTGTTCATTACTAGATTGCTATGTGCAGTTCATTGAGCTTATCGATAAATATGCAGATTGTGTTTGGTTCCGTTCAGTACGGCATTCCTGTGTGTAGCTAAGTTACCAAAGATAGATACACTGTGTTCCTTTTCAGTATTGTATTCACATGTAGGGTTGATTGAGTTTATCAATGGGTATGCTGATAGATACACATGATCATACTTTATTGTGTTCCTGCCTAGCCCTAAAGAATGATAGGCCTTTCATAGCAACCATGCAGAATTTCATAATTTGTCAAAGGCAGTGAATGCTCCGAGATGCGTAGAATACATTTAGGATCATATTATTGACAACTGAGAAATTATTTTGTGACATCTATGTGTGACTATACAAGCATTCAATATGTGACTTTTCGATCTTCGAAAAATTCTATTTCAGTGATTTTTTATTTTATTTCTCCTGGTGATAATAATGAAACATTGAGTGACTTCAAGGCCAAGCTTGAGAACATTCGCGTTAAGCTACGATAACGAGTGACTGAACTGAAGCTAACCCCGCACCTTGCTGGCTTTAACCACGATCCACCTCAGAAAAATAAAGCGCTGTTTGCGACTCAGGTGGAAAGGGGTTAATGCTGATATATTTTTTTTGGATTGGGGATTTCAGGATTGTGAGGAATTCTTGAAAACTTGAAAAAAAAATATATTGAATATGAATGATGAACAATCTCCTGTAACGAATGCGGCCGAAATCTTTTAAGACGTAAAAATGAATTCATGTTAATGCCAAATGTTCCCTAACCTTCATTCATAGGTAATATGTTCAAATATTCAATATAAAAATAAACCTTTTTAAAAGATTTATTTTAATTATATATTTTTTTAAGTAACAGGAGATTGTTGATGATGAATGAAAGGGTGTTTCCCTCACCTGGGGGGCCAGCTGTGTGGATTGGAAGAAAAGAAATGTTAAAAGTGGATTATTAGTTGGCAGGATGATACAATGTACACATAAAAATGGAACCGTGTTAGGAATATGTTAGGATCAATATGTAGCGCGCTTGCAGCCAGCGCTTAGAAAGCTAGACATTGCTTGTTCAAAACCATGCATAGTTTTACAATATCATCTGTCGCTTAATAGCATAACACGTGACAAAGTGCGCTAAAAAATCATTGCTGCGATAACGTTACTTCAGCAGAAAGAAGTGCAGATAATCCTTTCTACTGTTATAATCTAAAGCAGGCATGAGTTATCCTTCTTAGGTATGCAATGTTAAAATGCTATAGTCATCAAAAACGATGAAACATTTCACTGAAAATGCATAAAAAGAGCGAAAAATGTCAAAAACTTCAAAAAACACCAACTACGTAAGAGATGGATCAGTCAGATACGAGTGCATTAATCACAGTGAACAGGAGAGAGAAATGTGAAATCGGGTGGAAACAGAGCCTAAATTTCACTTCGATTGCAATAGTGCGCAACCAACCAGATGTACTTTGAATAACGAACATCCAAACGCAGACATTGTAAACTACAATACGTTCATATGCATGTACACACCGCGCTAACATGAAAACAGCAGACCGACATGGAGCCAGAGAACACAGCATACAGCGAACAGCGAACAGCATACAGCATGCGAGCCGGCCAGCGCACGGCTATTTGTGGGCGGGCGCAGAGTTCACTTGTACAGGTCAAAGTTCACACGGAGTTCAAAAAAGGGAGAAAAAAAACGTCAAGCGTGGGTCTTCGAGACGAAAACCGCAGAGTTGTCACTTGATGCATCTGATAGATTTCTAACACATCGATGAGGAAAAAAAATACTTTCGATAGATTCGCTTGGCATGCATTTCTGGACAAGTCGGACAGAGTTTTGTCAGAACTGGAGAAGACGCATTGGTAGTAGTAATGTCCTACAAGGTATGTCAAGATACCGTAGCCAGGACTCGCAGAACTTACCATCAAATATGGGCGCTGCAATGACACGAAACAGTCAACCAAACAATTCAATTTCATTGGCCTAATTGACATCTATGCTTACTTAATAACGCAGCATAATAAATTCTGAGATAAGGTGGGGGCGGACGATTGCATAAAGACAATCGAATAAAAAGAAAACTATATGAACCAAGGCAGTGTAATAAATTGAAACAAAGGTATCAATTGGTGTAATTAATAATCGATTCAAACGAAGAATAAGGAAATATTTTAACAACACATATTGAACAAGGAAATAAAACGTTATTTATCATGAATTCATCACAAAGTAAAAAAGTATTGAAATGTATGAATGAAAAATGAGATGAAACAATTCAGACTCAAAAAAGATCAATGAATGAAAACTAAGCATATTACTCTTGTAAAAACGATGAAAACAGTTTGAGAAAGAAAGTTGAAATTGAGAGAGTTGAATGAAAACTTGGGGAGCCAACTAAAGAGCGCAGAGACATATCGTCTGGGAGGAGGAGTAGGAGAGCCGTTGTGGCAGGGAGGACTGTAATCGCTCGCATCAAACATTCCATGACTAATCATGACCCGGGTCATGTGACTATACGCATGCATGCGACACTACCACAAAATGCAGTGTTATGTTCCGACAGAAATACAGGGAAAAAAAAATAGTAAAAAAAAAATCACCTCCGGAACCTTTCAGTGAAATAATAAATACGGGCATGCATATAGATATGCAAATAAATATTTCATAATGCTCAATACTCATCATGGATTATCTTTCCTTGGATCTAATCATATATACATTATACTATGTATATATCGTATATAATCCACGAGTGAACAACTGGCATGCATTGGTTATCAAGTCATGCAAAGGAAGAGGTGTACTAAAACACACACGATGGATTTTTCAGAGCGTCGGCTTCTTGGTTTGATATGCACCCTGAAACGTGAATCGGGGGGAAAAAAGTCAAGCGAACATGCCTTGCGGGCGTACGTAAGGGAGATAACTCTTACCTCCTTGTGTTGTCAACACCTGTATAGGGTGCGACATCGGACCCTGGCCAATCCCAGAGTACGCTAAAGCACTTATAGTGTAAGTTACATTCGACTCCAAGCCGCTGATCGTGGTCAGCTTGTTGTCGTTGGTAACGTCCTGGACATCCCAGAAGAAGATGGGCTTCTCAGGGTGGAGCGTGTAGAACACTTTGTAACCCTGCGGGAAGAGCACGTAAAATATCGCTATAAGTCCATGGTCTTCAGAACAGCTTGTATCGTTTGTCGAGGCTCTCGTATCTACTACGAGACCATAAGGACTCTCGTAGCGATCTCCAATACGTGGGGGTCGTGCAGTTACGAAAACGCTAAGGTCTCATGGTGGATATGAGAGCTTCGAGAAACGATATCCAGAACTTTTCGTAAACTGAGACCAAGGTAAAATTTATGAGGTACAAAATAAAAATTCCAAAAATTAACATGGCAATATCAACATCTATTTAGTACAGTATATATATATATATTTTTTTTAAACAGATATTTAAAATGTATCTCCAACTGGTCTGAAATTCAAAGTGAATCATGACAGTATGTATGGTTATAGTGGGAGAACAAAGATTACTTATTGTTAAAATGTTCATCACTGATGTCGGAATATTATAATTTGCAATGGTTGTTTATTACCCCAGTCAATGGAAAACTGTGCAATATTTCCTTATCAACTCCCGGGATATACAACCACTATTGTCTATTATAAAATTTGTATTTACATGGGTACAGTATTGACGAGTTTGAATAGATGGCTATATCCGCTGGGAGAATTGCGAGACCTATTCGAGTATATTCGAAAAGTAAGTATTGAAATAGAAACATGCATACCTGGATAATTCCGTTGGGGATTTCCGGCTCGTTCCAGGAAACAATGATTGTAGTGGAACTGGCTGCTCGGGCCCGGACATTCCGCGGAGAACTGCCAGGAGCTGGAAATAAACACAGGACATTTAGATATCACCTCGGTAAACACAGGACATTTAGATATCATCTCAGTAAACACAGGACATTTAGATATCACCTCAGTAAACACAAGACATTTAACATATCATCTCGGTAAACCCATGACATTTAGACATCATCTCAGTAAACAAAGACATTTGAGATATCATCTCAGTAAACACATGACATTTAGATATCATCTCAGTAAACACAGGACATTTTAGATATCATCTCAGTAAACAGGACATTTAGATATCATCTCAGTGAGTGAGTATGGAATCTTTCACCAATTTGTGACGATTATCATCTCAGTAAACAAATGACATTTTAGATATCATCTCAGTAAACACAGGACATTTATACATTGTCTCAGAATACACTTAGACATTGTCTAGACATCTGCATAATGTCCACCAGAATCGATATTGGGCACAATACCATATAAAAGATGTACCATTTCATAAAATATAACATGGTACTTAAAAACATACACATGAACTGCATATTGGTATTAATGATTTATGAGTAAGTGTTAAAATGGAAATGATCATCTGGGGGTTAAAATTTAAGCATGATGAGAATTCAGAATATTGATAAAACACAGTATAGTATTACATACAAGTATTATGCTTTTATTTGAATGAATAAATTTATCTGCTAGAATATTGACATACTCGAAGCATCAAGTGTTACGAGTCACTAACATTTCTGTTGTATTCCAAACTAAAGTATAACAAAGGTGCACAGAATTTGAAATAATGTAAACATTGTCACACACATATACAAACTGACACAAATAAGTTGGTGCTTGAGTAAGTGCTTAGTAGAGGAATGTCTCATCCAGACAAATGTAATCTATTTTAAATTGAGAAAAATCTTTAATCTAATGGGTCATAATTTACAGACAAACAAATTATTTCAGGCAATACATAATAATTTTACAGATTAATTTTCAGTAAATAAATTACAATATGTAGACAAATGTTGCAGTCGATAGATCATAATTTGCAGATAGATGTTTCAGTCAATGGACAATCCAACTGTCCATGAGCAATGTTTCAGTTAATGGATCACAATTTAACAACTATTTCAGTTAATGGATGAAGCTTCAGTCAGTGAGGGAATATGGAGTTTAACGTTGCTGCGTGATTCTTTCACCCATTTGCGACAACAAACAAGCTTATATCACAATATATTTTTTATCAAGTCTAAGACTAGACAATGGAAATTCATATACATATTAACTGACATAAAATCTGAAGTATAAATATAAAGCTAAATCAGCGCATGAAGACAACAGATACAAATTAACCCTCAACAAAAAAAGTGTTGCTCGACACCTGTTAAAGTGTTAATCTTAGATGAACTACCTACCATACAACATGAAACCATGGCAACCAGACAAAGCCGTGTTAACGGATCCGTAGATCCACTAAGATTTCAATTCACTATCGCATTCATTACAGTATCCCGATATAACTGTGGTCTGCTAGCAAACAAACTCATCCAAGCCCAGAGATTACGAAACCTTTCTGAGTACGATTTCATACTCAACTCAGAATGTTGTTCATAAAACGTCACGTTTTTTAGCATAGCACGTTGAGTTGAGCAGAAAAACGTACTCAGAAAATGTTCGTAATCTCGAGCCCAGGGTTCATCCTTCTCCATGATGGGTTATTACAGATAGGTTATTACAGCTAGGTTATTACAGCTGGATTAATAACAATAACTACTCTATGATTAACTATGTATGTCTATCAGTCTGAATTAAGGCTGGGCGGTTGTAAATACACATGTCGTTCTTCACCTTTCTCAATTTAACATTTTTCTTAAAATGCTCAATCCATCACAGAAAGTGTGCCTCGGTACTATAATTGAATACCTTCATCAACAATTTTATCGCAAAAAAAAAAAATATATATTTTTTATTGCAGACATTATTTCAACTATGGAAAACACCATGATGAATGGACACGACCTACATACATCAGGTGCATGGATAGCCTTGTGAGATGTGATAGAACCTGAAATGACAGTGGCATGTGCCAGTGTATAGCTATGCTAACCTGGGTCGTACACCCGTACACCATATGCTCGTTATACTGCGAAAAAACTTGTTGACACTTCGCATACCGGAATGGATATAACCTATTTCTTGCATATGTGGAACACACAAAAAACTACATTTCTGAGGTAACCGAGATGTCTTGCAACAGACACATGAGCGATCGCAAGTTCAAATTGAAACAGTTTTTTCTTCAAATGTCGAAAGGTTTTCAAATATTATGTTATGAAAAAGGTCTGTTCAAATGCACTGAAGACAACTTTATTCTTTGCTACCGATAAAAGTAAATCTAGAGATGATTATCTCAACTTGAACCGAGGAATACCAAGCTGTTCTCATTGACATATTCCGCCAAGGTTCCTGTATACGTTTCTGGTAACATGGTAACATGTACCACGCAGCGTGACAACAACATCCACAATTCATGTAACGGAAATACAGGACATTGGCAATGTTTACTCGTTAAGACTTGTTATTAATTGAACTCCATTACTACAAGACCTTTCATTGGTTCCATGGTAGAGTCTCGCCAAATTGATCCATAGTTCGACTACCGGCGGAATCAATAGATATGTACCTCGCGGAACATATGTGAAAAGTACCACAGTTCCCAGCCACATCTATGCACGTTTTCTAAACATATTGTACAAGTCGTGTTACATCAACATGACTCTAGATGGGATTTTCACATGATTACATGCAATACTTCTGTATGTCAGTTACTGAATAGGGACAAGTTGTGTTAGTTAATTCTAAATTAATTCAAAGCCATATGTCCGCAAATATCTCCAGTTGTAGCCTACATTCTGAGAAATGCCTTCCCTTAATGTTAACCCTCTGCCTGCTGAAGGCAACCTGAGATGCCCTAAAGAGCAGTGGCTGTGCCTAATCCAGCAGGGAGAGAGTGAAAGCTATACATCGATGTCTTCAGAACAACATGAACGTCACGGAAATATCTAGAAATCAAAAGTAATAGATGTAGCGAGATTTGAAAATCTGGCTTCGAGACTTTCTTAATAACGCTTTAATTCTTAACTCACAGTTTTGTTCACAAATCCCCATATAAAATTTGACCCTTGAGCATGAAATGGAATTCAAAAGGTTTAATAACCTCGGGGCCTGAACTTGAAAGTTAACGGTATTTCATTGGCCTCCAAGATTGCAAGGACAACCTATGCTAACTATTAGTTTTGGTAACGGTAATACTTGTGAGCAATAGCTGATACCAAAAATCAAAGTCTACACCGAACCTATCTCAAAGATAGAACAGTTACACATGTGAAGAATCAAAACTCGGAACCTTCAGTTTTGTAGTTAAGTGAACAACCACCATGCCAGCCCACACCACACATTCATATGTACGGTATGTAGAATATAACCCAGATTTCCTTCTTGACATCGGTATCGGAACCCAGACAGGATACGACCGCTCGCAGGTTTCCACGGCAATTACAGCCACAAGACATCCGGAATGGCGCCCTTGAAGTGCATTACGAGAGGACTGGGAGTTATCTACCTTCATTCAATATGTCCGCCACTACATGGGTAATATATCAGTTGTCACAGCACAGAAGACCCTCCACGAGTCTGGCCGAGTGAAAGCTAGACAAGACACAGATGAACTAGGCGAGTTTCCATCAACATACAGCTACCTGTAGCTCTTGGTATCGTTTCTTGAAGCTCTCATATCTACCACAAGACCATAAGGACTCTACAGCAGTGATCTCTAATACACGGGGATCGTGCACGTATGAGAGAGCTATGGTCTCATAGTGGATATGAGAGCTTTGAGAAACGCATCCCTGGTACTTGGCTGGTCATAAGACTTGTACAGATACATCTCATAGATTCCTTGAAAGATACCTACAGGACACTCTATGAGATATTCAGTTGAGACACGCACTGATGACACTCTCCATATCAAGAGCCTCACCCATTAGTGCTCCTTAATTTTCTCCTCCCTCCCCCCCCCAGTCCCCCTTCCCTCCCCCAATACAGTGTCTCACAGACGTCATGTAGAGCACTCATTACTAGACATTTTGGACAGTGATCACATTACTGCTGGTCGTAACAAGGAACTAATGGGAGCGATGCCACACAGTTTTCCTGTGTTTGGTCTGGGAACTACACCCCGGCTATTGGCTGTGTCTGCCATGTGTGTATTGCCACAATAACACAAACACACTCTGGACCAGACCCCTGCTCGGTACTGATGGAGGTAATGATTTTATTAGAACATGAGTGAAACATTTACGACGAAATTTAAATAATCCAGATCAGTCCATTATACAAAAAAACATAATTTTGTTTAAAAACGTATCATGACTTCATAAAAAAGTAATTGTCTTAACCAGACTCATAATTAAATGTCTCACAATTTATTATTTTATTTTAGTCACACAATTAGTTATTTACAAACAAACAAACAAAAATAATAATGTTTTAAAATATCAATATAATAATAGGCGACTTATAATGCACCAAATCCACCCCCTAAGGCATCCTCTAAGCCCCACATTATTATCCCCGGTCAATGGATCAGTGTACACTCAGTGTTCCTTCTCAACTCCCTGGGGAGTATACAACCCAAGCTGCAAGAGCAAATCTAATTATAGCACTATATTAGTTTTAATTAAAACAACTGCATTATACAACTATTATTATTAACTAAAACAATCTCAATACTTTTGAATTTATTTAAGAATTCTCAAAGATTAATATTCTAACCCTCCCAGTCTTCAAAGCGTTCATAATAAGAAACTCCAAAGTCAACGTACTGACTTGACCTCTGAGGTCAACGAATATTCCTCGTCTCTTTTTCTTTCATTTGGTAAATAAACAAAACCGCAGCGCAGGAGAATTACTCCCGAAAGTCTGGAGATTGTGCTGGGGAAAAAAGGATAAGGAAAATAAACCACGACCACAAAACCAACTACTTGGAAGATATAGAGCCATTGATATACCATATGACTGGGACTACAGAAAACATATACTTTCCCATAGTTTACATCCATAACCTCGTACAACTGCCGACGGTGCACTGTATGTGGTGGAGATTGTTGACATCATGGATGAAATATTGCCCGACATGACGTTCACCTTCCGATACCATTTAGAAGAATCTCTACCTGGGAAAGCTTTCTGGTCGTATTGTTTTTACTATTCCATTTCAAAGAAAAACATTTCCACAACACAGGTGAATGTTTATCAGCTCTCGTAAAGGATCTGGGATCGGCGAAGCAAACATCTGTAGGCAGATAGACATCACCTTTAGTCAGAATCCAGAGCAGGCTCTACAAAAAGAAGTAGAGCTATTTGCTCTGCGACAGTGAAACTTGAGTAGGGGCATCATAAAGTCGTCATAAGTGTCTCGTAACAATGTAAACACATGTACGTCTCGGAAAAGCTTCACGATCTCCTAACACTACCTCTACCCCCTACCAACTCCAACCCCGTGCTCCGACACAAAAGTTTGATAGAGCATTACCAAGCCGTGTGATCGACGGAGTCCGACATCAAATTCCATTAAAAAAAGCATCTCCTTTCAAGTATATGAAGTGTCCTCGACTTTCTTCTCTTAATGGCCTCTAAAAAGTGCACAAACCTCTGCCGCTGCTGCTCGACGGAAACCAGAGACGTAAAAACCTGTGGACGTCGCAGCACGATGTCTTCAGCATCTACGGAGGTCCGCATCATTGTGTACGACGCATACCTGTCTGTGTGTCTGTGTCATCATATATCAGCTCCAGAACAAGCTATTAGCGTAGGAAGATGAATCCAAGATGTACGGGGCGCAAGAATCGACACTCAATGCAATACGTTGAACAGACAAATTCATCGTTCTGAGGATGAACAACTGGGCTTCACATTTTCTAGTCAATACATTAAAAGTTCAAGTAGTGACATGTGTGAGGTAAATCTGGAAGAGCTATAGATGCTTTCAATGGTAATGCCCAGGGCTCCAGACTAACATTTTGAGTTACTTGCCCGCAGAGCAAGTCAGGGCAAGTAACAATGGCACCAAAGGTGCTAATTGTTAAAAAGTAGGTTGCCCGCAGTCCAATTTAACTTGTTCCTGTACATTGGGCATATGTTAGTCCAGAGCCCTGTTATCTTTAAGTGGTTTAGTGCGACTTTTAACAACTTTATACCTGCACATAATAAATATACTTCTGCCATGTTGAATAAATACAAAATATGCTACACGAACTGCTAACCGGCTTCATTGTCTGCTAATCTTGACCTGTTACCGAGTGGTGTTCACCCGAGTGGTGTTCACATGAACATCAATGCATGTATAAGAATAAATGTACTCTCATTTTGATATTTTACATTTGCATTGAAGAACGGTCTGCGAGATCGTAATGCATCATTGCTAATGTCATACACTGCTTGAAAAGTAGGTGACCCTCTTAATTCGAAACTCTGATAATCAAAATAGTATCATGGTCCCCAGCACTTTGAATTAAAGGGGTTCTACTGTACTGCTATTTTGTCAATGAAGCTGAATTTATGTAGCAAAGTTCAACACTTAACATTCCAAGTACCGTAATTTAGTTCACCAGCTGTTCACTGGTATTCATCATGTTCATCAGCACATTAAAACTATTTATTAATAATGTAAATCTGAAAGTAAAAGAATTGCATAATATTCTACACAATATATATATTATATATATATCAATTCATGCAATTAAACCACTTAAAACAATCCTTACCTGTAGTTTTACACCTTCTCTTCCGAAGATATCATGGGATCCGAGGGGATATTCGAAGAGTTTCCCAACGAAAACAAGAACATCTGGCAAGCCATGAGATACATCCATGCCCCCGCTGAGAGAAGACACTTTTCTGGAGGGATGCACCACCCCGCCATTGTCAGAGCTGGCCAGTATACACTGGATGACAAACACACACACCGGAACGATTGGAAAGACTGTCCGGATCAGGAGACACATCCTGGAAAATCTGACAATCCTAGCTTCTTCTCATACTGTTTTCAGTGGCCTGGAATGGGCAGAATGAAGGATGAGGTTCGAGATCTATATAAAATAATATATTCTGATATGCGGTACCAATGCTGGAGTTGATACAGGGATGTCCTTCCATTCATCATGTTCATCCTGGTCAACAATAACATTCTGTCATGTCTTTCGATAAATTAAAAGAAAACACATTCTGGCATTTAGAACAAGTATAAAAATCAATATACCATTTATCAGAGAATCTATCATTTATCGACTACATCT
This sequence comes from Lepetodrilus elevatus, assembly GCA_034780755.1. Lineage (NCBI taxonomy): Eukaryota > Metazoa > Mollusca > Gastropoda > Lepetellida > Lepetodrilidae > Lepetodrilus > Lepetodrilus elevatus. The sequence continues at coordinate 13,035 of JAVCKZ010063402.1, forward strand.
AGTATAGTCTATGAGTATGAACATACACATGACCAACAAGTTGGTTACCATTATGTAAAACACATGTTTTCCATGCTACATTGTAAACCAGGCAACCAATGAGTGATGTAACCTACCTATGCCTTATGGTAATGTCTCGAGACAGTACGGTACTAAACGTAGCACTCGCAGGCCGAAGTCTGTGAACATGAGACATCCATCCATTCCCGGCCAGTGATTGAGAACAAGTAAGTCACACCCCTCGTCTGTTGTAACGAGAGCCAGGTGCCCGAGAAATGGGACGGCCTATTAATGGACTGGCTCAGTCCCGAGAATTCTGCTGGAATGACCAATATTATGGTTCCTGTAACGTACTGGACACTGGTACCAAAGGTTCTAACGTTCCACAACTTTCTCCTACAAACCTATATTCTACACGCGATACCTACTACAGTGGAACATCATAGGCCTACTGCGCCATAATGGCTTTCCAAGTGACTGGTCTGTCTTTCTGCAGAGAAAGCAAGTTAAACAGCCAACGGCGTTAAATTTAGTCTTTGAAATACGACACTTTCCATTTAGCAGACTCGTGTTGAGGACTTGCCCCGTAGACTGCCAGACAGTGGTGAATGAATGTGTGCAGAGCGTAGATAGGCCAACAGTGCCGAGCTGGTACCGCTGTTCATATCGCACGTCGGCTTTCAGTACTCTTGTATGCTCCACCACTGAAACAACCTCAGGAAACCACTGTCATATTCCACTATGTCCCCTGAATTTTCATATTTCTATTTCAACGCGAAACCCATGTGGGATTTCATTGTTTTGTAAGTCCCGCAGGTTCAAATGGCGTCACGTGACTTGATCACATGATCAGGAAGTATAACTGTTATCAACACACGCGTTCAGCAGCTGTTATCCAATGTTGCGTGGAGTAGATAAGAATGCGAACGTGGAGATGATGGGAGAATGCTTTGCTGTAGATCCGTACGATGTTTGCGAAGGGTTGGAGAAGATACCAGTGTATTTTGAGAACAGAGAAGTTATACAAACGGACAAAGATTTCAAGGTATTTATATCAGCTGTTCCAATGTCTGGTCAACAGTGTACTGTGTACCTATAGATGGCACTTGTACTTGAAGCTACCGACTACTGTTCTGCAGATAATAATGATCCACAAAACACAGAGACATTAATGCTAAACTCACAATAACCACTGAGTGATTCTCATAGTGACATTTTATTATCTCGCATCTAAACACATTCTCCACAGAGGAATATGAAGTAAGATGTTACATTAACGGGGTGGCCTATATCAGTATATATAGCCTGAGATACCTCTACAGCTCTCTACTCTTCCCAGTTGATCCTAGCTGCAGTTCTGTTTACTATTTTGCTATTTATTATGGGCCCCCCTTAGGAAAATAGTAAACGGGTCATCTTTTAGCTACAGAACTTCAGCCAAGTTGACCCATAAGAAACCTTTATATATGAGTATATATATATGTCTTTCCTCTGACATACCTATAAATACTAGTAGTCTCTATTGTGCTTAATATGGTCAACAGTGAAGGCTACTAGCTACTAACTAGAGGAATCTCAAGCTAGATATTCATATACCGGGTAGCCTACAGAAAAACCAGTCTTAGGATTATGTTTCCCAAGAGTTTTATATGTTGTATTAAAAAAAAACACACAAAATAAACAACCCATCTATTAAAGGCATAATATCAATTGATAAACATGGACAAACGAATTTCGATCTGAGACTAATTACGCTTGATTTATCCATCCAAAAGTTGTTATTTACTCATGTACTTATCCCCCAGCACTCGATAGTTATAAAAGTAAACAAATCATATTTTATATTAAATAGGGGCACGTTCTGCTATTTATCTTGTCAATTGATGTATTATATTTCAAATAGGAATATGTTCGAGCAAACAGAGTTATGTCCCTTTGCATCATCTCTAAATAGCCGTTGGCCGTGTTTGATTTAAACCCG
>JAVCKZ010063413.1:0-15013 GCA_034780755.1 Lepetodrilus elevatus
GACAGACAGACAGACAGACAGACAGACAGACAGACAGACAGACAGACAGACAGACAGACAGACAGACAGACAGACAATCATTCAATGTTATTGGCACGAGCCATTATAATACACACATGTAACAGCTGGATTTGATTACACGTTTGAATTGTTAGACGGAATGCTAGGTCGTATGCGGTTAAAGGCATACTATCACAGTTGATAGACCTGTATAATGGACAAACGAATTTCGATCTGAGACTATCCACCCAGCAATTGTTATGTATTGATGTACTAGTTACCGTTGCGTATTATATTTTAAAGCCGTACCACTGAGTTATGTCCCCTTGCATTGATATAACGAAGCAAATAGCAATACCATCATTTAACATTATAGAGCATTCTATATAGTAGAAAGTAATATGCATTATCATACGCATGGTTTACAATCTGTTCACAACAAATCCATGAGCTATTCATGAGATATTCATCTTATAGAATCTGTCAGTTCGTGGTCTTTTGTGTAAATGTATATTATTATCACGCATATTAACAACAACACATGCCTAAAGCAACGGTTTGTTTACCAAGCACACGCGGTTGCCATGACACCTGTTAGATTGGAAGCATGGATTCTCTTGTAGCAATATCCGTCAATATTATTGATTTCATAATCTTAGCAGAGCTGGTTGCTGGACTGTACTAGTGGCCAGCTTGGACAACGTAATTGTTCCTTCTACCCGATGTATATAACCAGCTGTGTTCGGCCAAGGCAAGTCCAGCAGTCTACTATTGCTTGATCTACGTACCAAGTCTTGTCCCCAATAGGATGAGAAGGGGGGGGGGGGGAAAGTTTAAACAATATTTATTTGAAATATTCCGGGATTCATGAACAGCCAACTAAATGACTATCTGAATATGTCTCCCGAAAATGAGAAGGAATTGTGAATGTAAACCTTCTAGCGCCTAAACTGGCAACTTGGGTTGTATATTAAATAATAATAATAATACATTTTAGTTTATTAGTGTGTAGTCTGCAAATACTTGTGAATTTTTTATTAAAAATCAAACAACATCAGATAAGATTCCCAGAGCAGAATTCTGAAATTTGGTTGAAAAGATAATACCTCCAGGCACTTAATTGATGTTGTTAAAATATACATTATTTCATACCACTACTGCAGTATAGCTGTTGGAAAATAATAAACTGAAATTATTCAACTAGTAAAACAAGCCTGCGTCACGTATTACTAATAATAGGTAGATGTTCCGGGTGAGAGTACGTGCTAGTTCGTACATTCTTCGAAGTAGGTCAAAGTGACAAACATGTGTAAGACTTACAAGACAATAGAATTTCACAATATATATAAATATGATTACAATTCAGTCACGTGTGCATAGTGTACCAGGTAGTACAGAGATTGATTACGCGAAGCTGTTCAAACCGCTGGAAATCATCCCCTTTGTCAAGTCGTGATACTAGTACGCAGCTAGTGTCACCCAATACTATGGATGCTAAAGCTGGATGCAAACACCATGGGAGTGTAGGCCTACCGATGTACTGACTAAATAACACGAGTTATAGGATGGCGTGGATTGTGTATTGTTGTCTCCTTAGTGCATGTACACCTTACGCTGGCAGTGTCACTGTGTCGCGAAATAAATATGTAACTGCGAAACTTATTATGTTCTCAAAACCACCCATGGTGGTACACGAGATTTAGAAAGTGAAAATAAATACATGCAAAACCTGACTGGGTATAGAAGAAAAATAAAATTAATAAACTGAAGTTGAAAACTATGTGATCAATGCAAAAACATCTCGTTCTGAAGCGTGTTGAACAGTAACACTACAAGCAACGTCATCAGCTGGTTATAGTATATATAGGATCATCTATGGATGCCTTCTTAGAGCACTTTAAAGATGTTTTCCCAAATATGATTTATTGAAAATGAGACCATTAAGTATGACGATGATGAAGTTACCTGTATATGATGATACCATATTAAACAGCGATATTATCATATTACCCTTGAAGAAAGTATTGACGCTGTTAGGTCATTGAACATAAATAATAAAGCACCAGAGGCCATATTCACGAAAGGGTTTTAAGTCAGTTTTTGAAGACCAAATATATAGCAAAAACTGACTTAAACCCTTTCGTGACTATGACCCCTCAGTGTGAATACTTAACCCTCTCCCTGTTGGATTGGATACAAGCACTGGTCTTTAGGGCATCCCCGGTTGCCTCCAGTATGGAGATGGTGAATACTGTTAAAACATGCGCTGAGTGCTAATGTTAACCAGACTAGCGTACTCCTGCTGCCGTGTGAATACGTACAATCGTGTGAATACGTACAATCATAAAACCTAAGGACAGACTTTGCCTTGTTACGTGTCGATGTATCATGTTCAAAACTGTCAATTACATGACCGTAACTCATAGCAAATAAAAAAGTTTTAATTTTTTTAAAAATCACCTAGGGCTCTTCTGTACAAAAACAGAGTAATTAAATTAAATACCTCCAACCTCGACTACACTAATGCCAAGTTCGATGTCATTACAGTTACGTTTGAGTCACGCTGTATTCAGTATTATATTATGAAATGAGCCACTGAAATTCTTTACCCTTTTGTTCTCCAGTAATCTAGACTTGCTTAATTGGTAAAGGGTGAGATTTTGAATAGGAGTATTTGAGTGAGAACAAGGTGTGACACAGACTGAGTGTACCCCGAATGAACCGCATACTCTTCTACCAAGCCCCCAGGTGGGAATTTGAACTCAGGAAACCTTAATTTTGCAATCCGACATTCATCCGCTATGCCACCCCCACCATCATCACTGAACTACCTGGACGACTCGGAGATCAATATGCAACGTGAAGAAAGCAAAGCATTCTGTGAATAATGCAGATCTCCGACACAATGAGGCCACCCCAGTAGAACTGGCGAGAACACTCGGAACAGCCCTAGGCAGAGTTGACTCTACACAGGGATTAAAGGAATGGTGCACAACCACATGGTGCTACATTAGATTTCGCAATAGCTACAGGTGTATTAACCCTCTCCCTGCTGGATTAGACACAGACACTGCTATTTGGGCATCTCCGGTTGCCTTCAGCATGGAGAGTGAATTTTGTATTTATTTAAAATAGAAATTTAATTGGGGTTTAAGAGTTGCTTTCTAGATTTGTTCACTAATATCATGAAGAGTTAATTTAAACCACTAATAGAGGTTGTAAACTGCCTGGAATAGCTACCTAGAAAGTGCCTAGAATTAATTTTAAATGCCTCTAAAAAAAAGAACATTTACATTTTTTTTAAATTGTTCATAAATTCATGAAAAGAAAATTCTCATAATTAACCTTCTATGTGTTGGAGACAATCAGAAATGCCATATACAAGTTATACTTTTACTAGTTCTGTATCCATAGAAAAATATTATAATTTATTACTTGTATCATTACACATATTAGTGTACTATGACACATGATAGTTATCTATATTATTAGGCCTGGGGTGATAATTAGACATGACACAGACTACGTTTGGTTACTAAAACATGTAAACATTTACTATCTATGTAGGCCATGGTGACATTTCACAAAAGCCACTGTGACATAATTATCTTAAGACAGTATTGTATCACAATCATGACAATAATATTTGTCTGTATATGTTCTAGAAAATACCTAGAAAATACCTTTCTCACAGAATTCCAGTCTTGGTTTACCGTACCTGAACTTTAACTCAAGGCCGGTAATTCCCTTGCATGAAATCTCGGCATTCTTTCTCAGCAGACAAGAATGTACGGAAACATTTACTGGCAACTTTACAAATTCATGGTTTAACATCTGGATCGCTCCGAATACACACTTCACAAAGATGGGTTCATAAATCCCGAAATACTTGGTACATTTTCATCCTGTTCTATGTCCATTCATTCCACTTCTTCCCCGAAAACAAAATGAAACATTCGTTCTTTAACAAATGCCTGGCCCTGTTTGTAATGTACACCTCACGGCTCTCGCCCTCTCAACACTGCACTTCCTCCTAAACTCCACACACCAATGACCTCATTTTTTCACACAACAGATTGACCGACCAATAAAACACAACACAACAACCACTTCCTTTATCATTCATCAAATTAACCAGATGAACATATGGGATGTATCGCGTTTCATCAGATCTTCATTACCTAATATACGATCTGGCATCAGGGTTAGTGCTAATGTGGTAATATAGTTAACGCAGGGTTCAACAGAGAACTGTTAATTAGCATGTGTTGGTCTGGCAGAACCACAAGGGGAGTGTTGTACTGCTTTGTAAGTTTGAGGGGATATCCATCTGAAGACAGAACCCCTGTATTTTCACAGTAGGTGTGAGGAGGGGTACCTATCTGAAGACAGATCCCAGTGTTCTCACAGTAAGCGAAACTTGAGTGGCCAGCGGGGAATACGGGAATACGACCTTGAGGTGGTCTATGGAACTGACGAGAAATACGGAAGATAAATCACAGTTAGAAATGTGGCGGTATTACTCCAAGGCCACTCAACGCTATTTGAAATCAATCATAGTTTACATTCCAGTAACATCATGAAATCTAAAATACAGTTGGTCCGTTTTAGCATTGTAAATCTGTCCATTACCTCTCAGTAATGGAGAGTTGTACTGTCCCTCGCCTCCATTACCTCCCAGTAATGGACAGATACTCGCCATTTCTCCTATACCTAATTGCCGTTATCCTGTACTAACTGTTGTTACGTTATATTACATCACATTACATACGTCATTGTTAGAGTACAATCTAGTGTTATTAATAATATAATAACATAATCTAATTATACAGCACTGCATTCCAACTAGGCAGCTCATGGGTGCTTAACATTAGCATGGGGAGGTAAATTGGCCAAGTCCTAAATAGACGAGATTTCAAGACTTTCGCGGAATTAAGACACGAATGTATGCGTAACTTTGATATAAATTTTATCTCGCTCCCCAGGGCGAACCAGCTTCCTTTAATATCGTGATTATAACCCCGATATCAGCAGATGTTAAATCTATAAAAAAAATGGAATATCACTCACTATTCACTGAGCGAGACCTTTCATCAGCACAACCTACAAGCCGAAACTATGAGATATCACGGCCTGGAACGCACCTGTATTCCCCATCACACCATATATCACATATCACACACCCAGAGTGTATATCACCTGTGCGATACTTGACAATAAAATTAGTTAATGTCAGTCTTCACCAAGCTGCTTCAAAACAGGCTATTAAATACCGCTCAGAGTTTTAGTACGTCGTATTTCATAGCATACTCAAAATCTGCCAACAGATGCTATATTAATCTTGGAAAATATAAACACAAGATTAAGGTACACATACTGTGCTGTATCGTTAAAATTAAATAATTCATTTAAAAAAAAATCAATGTTGTTAATTAAAACACGAAATAATAATAATATTTAAAATAATAATAATAACAATAATAATAATCATAATCATAATGTATAATAAATATTAAATAGATTAAGAACTACAAGAAATAAAAACATAAGAAAATAGTACATAATATTTCACCAAACATGTGCATTAAATCCAGAAAGGTGTCACAATTTATTTTAAATGTCATTAATCAAGAAATAGGTTACATACTGAGAAATGCATCACCAATTAAGAAATGTGTCACCAACTACGAAATGTGTCACAAAATAAGAAATGAAAATTCATCAATCAAAACCTATGCCACAGTCAATCCAAAAATGAGTAACAAGTCAAGAAAGGTGTCACAACAAACTCGGACATGTGTCACTGTCAGTGTCACAACAGACTGATGCATGTGTCAGTGTCACACTCCAGGCATGCACTACACTACACACACTAAATGCAGAAATGCAGATAAAAAATGCACTATACTGCACACTATTGCAGTCTACACTATTGAGCATGTCAAAGTATCGTATTTCACTGTTTTACACATCCTTCCCCAGCTTCCTGAATACATAGAGAGAAAAAAGGTGGTGTGTGTTACTCCACATATTCGTCACCAGATCATAAACTAAACCTCCAAAGAGTATTATTTTCAAGCATTTAGAAAGCATCAATACATTAGTTCTTTAAAAACAATGCTACTCTTCAGAAACTATAAAGAATTGCTTTTTATGGCCAATGTGATATTTGGTTACCTCCAGAAGGCACAAAGTCAATATTATTTTTTTTTACTTAATACTTAATGTAGTTTTCAAAAATGTATGGGTTTACAAATCTAAAAAACTTAAACAACATTACATATAACAAACTTGACGATAATCTGCTAGTATTAGTGTTAGCTACCTCAAAAAGCTAAATATATTTTACGTAATATTAGTAATAAGAACCTACATATGACTTATGTAAATATAGTGCAAATATAATATTTACACTTAATGTTTCTATGGTTTTGCTTTGGTAACTTAGCAACTAAATCAGACATTAACTAAATAGCAATTAATTTGATGGTGTAAGCAATTACGAATGTTTGTTGATTTAACTGATAACGCAGATGCAAAACACCTGTGATATTTCAAACAGAAAATTATTCCACACTAGACTAGCTATGCTGATAAACATGATGTTTAACTACTCATATATTTCTTAATAAATATAATAAGGAAATCTTATAAGCGACATAAACATCTGTAATCTACCTGTAACAAGGAAGCACATGTACCATGTCCATATTTTCCCTGTCATGGAAATAAGTTTCTATATCATGGGTTAATCCAATCTTGAATAATCCCCAGATTCCCAAACAAAGATAAAAATAAAAATATATGTCCGGTATTACCATGATGAAGCATTAACCCTCTCCCTGCTAGAGGCAACTGAAGATGCCCTAAATAGTAGCAATGACTGTGCCTAATCCAGCAGAGAAAGGGTTAAAGGATTACTGCCGATGAAATGTAAATCTAAAAGGAATACTGCCACACAAAACAATGTTGCATGTTTGTTTTACAAAAAAAATTATAAATGCAGGAAAACCTAACTAAACATAAGGGCAGCTTTTTACATTAACATTGAAATAATCTTTGTAATTATTTTAGCCATCAAATATTGATTTACCTGGGGACCATAAGTGCTAATCCCTCCAGGAGGAGTTTTAAACAATGATTTCTCCCTGATTACCCAACGTCGTAATTCTTAACGGTTGAGATTGCATCACAGCAACATTTTGCAATTATTTCGTATCGATCGTTAGCTTCAAATGTTTTGTGGTGAGTAGACACGCATCTCAGTTCATTACCATCGTCACCGATGTGTGTGTCCACAGTGTGTGTCATGTGGTGATATTGTCACGAAGATAATTATCTCCTATGAAGAAATCATTTGGGCAAAGTTCATGTAGATAATGTAATTTCTTTTCATTTGATCAATTTTTCACTCACTCCTAACTCCCTACACTAACTCTTACACCTCCACCTCCAGCCAGTGAGTGAGTGAGTGAGTGAGTGAGTGAGTGAGTGAGTGAGTGAGTGAGTGAGTGAGTGAGTGAGAATGATTTACATCAGAGAGTGAATTTTTCACCCATATGTGACGATGAATATATGGTTAAAATGAAAAGCGAGAACATATTTGATTAAAACCAAAGTCTATCCTCCAACTAAACCCAAACATGATGGTGGTGTCCATTAAACCCAACAACACCCACAAACCACCCAGAGTGTCTATACCACTCTCCTCCACACTCCACTCCCAATGCCAGAGATGATGTTGGTTCATGAGGCATCAATCACGCACCACCACCACCACCACCATCATCATCCCTTCCTGAGGTGTCCGAATTCCCACCCCCATGTTCCAAAATGAACTAGCCTGACATTAATGACCTTGACCGTTACAAGTCCAACAGACATGAAAGAAGATGACTGTGACATTATAGATCAAGAGATGACACTGTTGACAAAAGGATGGATTAAGGTCAAAGACACAGATGACCATCATGGCGCGCTACAAAGACCACCTCAAAGAAGATTATGTTTTACCAAGAACAATTACCACTGTCCCATGACCGTAGAATCTGTTTTCTCCTTGAGTAAGTGAATTATTGTTTTACGTCAGAGCATGAAGCTTTCACCCATATGAGACATTTCTCCTTGAAAAGAAATATTTCTTATATAGATTAGAAAGCCAGTCTAGACAGATTCAGACTAGTCATAAAAGAACATCTATTAGTAAATAGCATTGTATCGTCATGAGAATACTGAAAGCAATTTCATTATAAATATGCACTGGTCGATGAAACTAAATGTTGGTTTACAGATACAACTTTAAAAATATAAAACCAATGTGTTGTTCTCAAGGTTCTGCAGGTATGTTGTGTCGCAAATAACTCTTGACTACAGTGCTGGATGGGCAAACATCATGTACACAGACATATAGACTGAACCAAAGATACTTCTTTCCAGGGTATTGTTTCTCGAAGCTCTCATATCCACTGAGACCATAGAGCTCTCGTAGGTGCACGATCCCCACGTGTTAGAGATCACTACGAGAGTCCTTATGGTCTTGTAGTAGATACGAGAGCTTCTAAAAATGATACTCGGTCTCGTAACCTTTACAAGACCTCACAATCTGACAAAAATCATGTTAACAATTCCATCCTGAAAGACATCATGATGCATATGGATGAAATCAAACCACTGAGACCATCCTTCAGGGCAACAACAGGATCTAGCGTGTAGCTTGTTCTCTCGGTCAACAGGAGTGAGTGAATATGGAGTTTAACGTCGCTGCGGGAATCTTTCACCCATTTGCGACGACGGTCAACAGGACATCACAGACATAACCTGACACCAGCTATAGGTCATACAGCTCCAAGGTGTGGTCATATGTATATCATGTCAGGGTTCTTATTGATTGTGTCCTTATATCATGTGTGCACCTCCGGAGGACTTCGTCCCGTATCTGGAGATTGATGGATTCCGGGCCCAGGATGGGAGAACCCTGGCTTCAATCCTGGTAAAGTCTGGTATCCAGGGTACTGTTTCTCGAAGCTCTCATATCTACTGCGAGACCATAAGGACTCTCGTAGCAATCTCTAATACATGGGGATCGTGCGGTTACGAGAGCGCTATGGTCACATAGTGGATACCCAGTTTTACAATGAGAGGATAGAGTGAGTTGCTCACATGTCTACAAAGACTGCACATTATGAAGGTACCCAATAACAAAAATACAATGTTGTACCCGAAGTTGAAAACTGATTTATTACCGTCGAATACCTGGCAGGGAAATTGGTATATGCTGCCACCTGATGGTGGGTTCCTCTGAAATTATGTACCTTGGTGGGGGGGGGATATGTACTATGATAATGCACAGCTGGTGTACATGAACCAAGGGGAATAACTGTTTTCGACAACTGACAGGATTCAAACTCCTTACAGCTTTGTAACCCGACACTCTAACTATTACCCTATCACATTTTCTCATATCAGAAAAACCACAGGTGTTGACGAATCTTCACTTTCACAGCGGACAGCAAAATAACATAGACAACCCGTCTCACCCAATACCAAAATATTCAATCAAGAAATTATCTTTTTTTTCCTCTCATAGTAACCCATACAACTTGCAGGTCTAGAAACCCAGCCTGCAGCCAAACACTGCACTATCAGCATGTCCTATCTGGCAGCTAAAACAGCATGTGTCGGCATGGAGCTGGCATTTAGGATGTTCTAGGTTGAAGGTGGAGCTATCTAGTCTTTATCATGTGAACCTGCGACATCTAGGCAGATACATATTCATTGGAGTATATAACCAGATAGCATACAGTATCAGCGATATTGCAACACATGTATGAGTTATACACATGTCCGAGTTATGTTTTATCAATATAGCGTGTATCACAGTGGGATGAGATAGGATGGTTGGGGGCAGTTTCTTGGAAACATCTCTTAATCTTGACTCTACTACAGACAACTGGAGGTGCCCATTAGATTTTGGATTTTTGGTTACGGTAATCCAGGAGGGAGAAGTTGGTTAAATGAAAAGTTTCTTGTACAAATTTTAAGATTGATGCAGGGTTCCACTTAGGTTTCAATTTTTGAGAGTCCCGGGGATGCATGTTGATATACTTATCAACAATATTTATTCATAAAGTGCGTCCAAACTTGCAATTTTTTAGTATGGGACGCAGGATTGCGCGTTTGGAGAAACCCTGTTGATGGCTGTCCAAACATTTTAGATCAATTGCTAGCACTAAAGTCCTAACCCTCCTGTTGGGCAGCTCTGGTTGCCTCCAGTATAGAGAAGGTTAATACACTCCCTGCTGTATTAGGCAGATTCTGCTCCTTAGACATCCGTTTGTCTCCAGCATAGAGAGGGTTAAATATCTCCCTAACTTGGATTAGGCACATCTCTTTAGGCCATCTCTGGTTGCCTTCAGCATAGAGAGAGTTAATCCTCTCCCTGCTGGATTAGGCACAGGCACAGCTCTCTAGGGCATCTTTGGTTGCCTTCAGCAGGGAAAGTTAAAAAAGTAAACCAGAAAAAATACTACTGGTAATATGTTAACGGTACCATTCATACTGAATACAATATTATTGTGGAATACACACATTTGTACACTTCTTATGCAAGTGCAACACAATGCTACATAATTAACACGAATGACGTATTAGTCAATTTCGTGTTAATTTACGCCTTTGACCCAACAACGAACTCGTCAAGCATTGTGTTGTAACATTATATTTATTACCCGAGAGAGACAATCCCCAAGGATAACCAGAAAATGTTCCCAGGTAATCACTAGATACCTGCAGTTCTTCAGACAAAGTCACTTCCTACATATTAGCTCCTTTTTAATCATAACACTATCAAATTTCACACATTCCCACTGTCACCATGGCAACTAATCTATCGAGAGATCGATAACGCATTAAGATAATTGCAGGCTTCCCCCTTGCTAGTTTTACTATACGTCCTCTTTTGTTAACCCTTCATCAACTGAGTTTCTAATTAACAGGAACTGAAATGGTCAAAGTCATTTATACAACGTTAAGAGTTAATAACATCATTTCTGATTCTGTACAACATTTGGAACTAACCTGAAAAATATCTAAAAATTAGCACTTATGATTTATGAGATAAGATATGAAATCTACGAGGTTGGCTGATAAAGGGTTACCTTCCCTGTATGTGCAGCAAGGTTACCTGTAGATTACCTGTATGCACTTTTAACCCCGGTGCAGTATTACAACCAATACAAACGCATAAATCTCCTCGGATATAATGAGCTATAATTAGTGCAAGCATAAAACTCGTATTTCCGTATTAATGAGAAATCCCAAAGAAACAGAATACCAGCTCTAAATATAACCTCTAGAAACAAATAATATAATAATAAATATAATGTCTAGAAACAAATAATATAATAATAAATATAATCTCTAGAAACAAATAAGATAATAATTAATAAGTATGTGGTGTTTATAGATGGTAGGTATGAATATTTGAAATGAATATCTCACTGTGAACCCAATGATATAGTGCCATGGTTACATTCAATATTTAAAGGCACATTACACACAATTATCTCCATGAGATTGGTGTCTAATATGTCTAATGTATATATTTATTTTCATCTCCACCCCTAGCATGTAGTTCCAGCATCATCATTCTACTTCGGTAAGCTAGTAATCACAGTATATACTTAGCTACCTGGATCTTGTGGGTAGAGCTAGTGGGTGGGGGGTGGGGATTGGGAGAGGGGTTTCTTCAACTCCCCAGGAGGTATGCCAATTGATGACAAGACATTAATCTCTCAATGATAGACCAACGTAAATAATATTACACCCGCGTGTAATTCCGCTAGCATAACTCGGCTATTTTGAGCCGAGAATAAACATAAATTCCACGGATTAAATTTCCTTTTCCCAGAAGGCAGGAGGATTTGATGACGGATGCAGACTGCTTGATGACCGACTAACGCAAAGATTACAACCTCCCGTGTTAGCACAGCGGTGAGACGAACACAGATACGTGTCAATAAACGATTTTCTCGGTGCAAATGCAGTGCAACTGCAACAAGGAGAATTACCGAATTATCTCTGAGCCAGCTGGTGTACTCATGCGGAGAGAAAAATGGGCCAGATGGCCTTCCATAGTTTCTCAACATCCCATCCTGACGTACAAGCATGCGAGGCATCCGTGTGCACACGAAAGCGCAGATCCCCCTCGTTAACTACGAACATGCGTATTGACGTACGCGCGTGCAAAACATGTGCGAGCGAGACTCATCATCGTGGATGGAAATTTATGCTGACAACCAACGTTACAAAAACTATGTATGCAATTCCTAAAAAAAACTAACATTTGTCGAGATATACAAAACATGTATTCATGTTCAGACTTTTTGATGAGAGTAGGACAGAAGTCTCGGCGTAATGGAAACAAAACATACATCACAAAGTATGTTTGAATGATAGTAGCAAAGCCAGAATTTATTAATTCAAAATATGTGATTTTCATCCAGAGTTCAAGGTTAGTTGAAACTACCACTATTATATATTCTAATATGTAAATGTATACAGGTATGACATGCAGGTATATACAATTATACATACATGCCCCTTATAAAAACTAATCATCTGATTTATGAACATGTATCATTTAAAAATCAGTATTATGTATTCATAATATTTTGATACAGGATCACAGTTCCGATATAATATGTTAAACTATTAATATTATACATGCACACATGCATATTTGATACGTATATATGATATACCTACTTGTAATTGCATACCTGTACGAATATGCATAAATTAAAGTCTCCCACTCCCCCACCCTAACCACACCCAATTTCCATGACAACAAAAGGAGATTTTTAACTCTGGCTGTAATTCTACGGCAACAATTCCACAGGAAATTCTCGCAGTAAATCACGGAAGTCTAAACGTGCCACAGTGAAATATTGATAATAATTTTGAGTGAGTCCATCTCTTCTGTCAGGTGAATAGTTCATAAAGCCATTGAACAGCGCACTCTGAACATCCGCCATGACAGACGGCTTTTGTTTGCGCTCCAATCAACAGTGACAGCGTCCAGTGTTTGCCGAGTGACTTTATGACAGACCATTGTCTCTGCTCGATAAGCTTACGATGGACAGAAGCCAATGAAACAGTTAGAGCACTTCTGGCAGTGCTCGACCTCGGGACTGCGAGGTCACTCCACGTGCTTGTGATCATGGAATTGTCCGAGCATTAAGTAAAGACTTGGCTACCATACCTGTGCCATAATTATACATCGCCAACAATTGGGCATGATCTCCAAAGGTTCCTGATATATACAATTACAAAGGCTTGGATCTAGGGTTTTGGCAAGGAAGAGGGTGGTGACATCTATATGGCAGGGTAGCTTTTACTTCCCATGTTGGGCGCCATTGTAACGGGACTTTTCTGATCCTGGTATTTGAACCTGAGTTGCGCCTGAATTGCGATTCCAACACTACCAACAGTCAAAGGGTTAAGCCAAGACCAGTAAGAGCATCATCTTATAGATGGTATGCACATGGCTACCTCTACATTCATGGGGGGGGGGGGGGGGGATAGAATGGGGGGGATTCAATAACCACCCCCTTTGGTTCCACGACATGAGATATTTCCATGCCAGAACCAATGCAATGTGAGGATCGTGCGTAAGAGTGAACAGGAATCTTGGTGTCGTATGCAAATGGTAATTGAATTCCTTGGGCCAAAGGGTAAATACTTGTTGTCATACCTACTCTGGCTGAAAATAGACTTCACTCATACATAGAAACATGAGGAAAGACATGGCAAAAAATATACGATGATTGAACCAGGTTTGACCCAGTTGTAAACTGGTTACATATCATGTCAGTCAAATATAGATGGTCACTAGAGTGGTTAATCGTGATGTCACGAATTGTAAAGATGAAGAAAAAATATGTTCACTGACATTAGAAAGTAAATTTAGTAAAGTAATGTTTAACCTATCAGGCTAATTAAATCTGGTAAGTGATGCTAAGCCATATCAATTATCGTAAACAGGAAGTGAAGTTAAACGCACATGTAACAGCGGTGTTTGGCAAACATCCACGCTTCAACGAGCACATCCGAATAAACACGGCAAATTAATAGGTACCAGTTATCTCTGAACCATGGAAATGTGAACGACATCGAACTCTGAAACCAGACACCACCGATTCCGTACTACTCGACATACGATCAAACCAGCAGTCAGTTGACTTTACTTGATTATCGTGAACAGAAAGTGGAGATAAATGAGCCTGTAACGTCCACAAATATCCTACAAACAAACAAAAATAAACACGTAAATTGATAGGTACCGTTATCTATGAACCGTGGACATATGAAGAGACATATGATCTTGAAACAACACAGGACTGAATCAGTACGGCTAGCCTTGATCAAAGCATCAGTTTGTTGACACAAGGGAGGTAACTGTTGGTCACTCTGGTCAGTTCAAGGCACACTATGAATGACATACGATCTTGTAACAACATAACCTCATGGGACCAATTCAATACAGATATACACATGACAAATGTACTAGACTGTCGTACCAGACGGTCGACACAAGGGTTGTAACTAGTGGTCACTCTAGTCAGTTAACGGGACAATATGAATGACATACAATCTTGCAACAACACAGCCTTAAAAGGACCAATTCAATACAGATATCAACATGATATCCACAAGATATCCGTACCAGACTGTCGTACCAGACGGTCGACACAAGGGTTGTAACTAGTGGTCACTCTAGTCAGTTAACGGGACAACATGAATGACATACAATCTTGCAACAACAAAGCCTTAAAAGGACCAATTCAATACAGATATCAACATGATATCCACATGATATCCGTACCAGACTGTCGTACCAGACGGTCGACACAAGGGTTGTAACTAGTGGTCACTCTGGTCAGTTAACAGGACCATATGAATGACATACAATCTTGTAACAACATAGCCTCATGGGACCAATTCAATACAGATA
>JAVCKZ010063424.1:0-15011 GCA_034780755.1 Lepetodrilus elevatus
TCCAATGTTGATATTACTAAGGAACTCGTGGATATGATTGCCTCGCAACGAAACTTTCAGGCCAATGCGCAGGTGGTTAGCGTTGCGGACACCTTGACACAAACGATTATTAATATTCGTCGTTAACCGGGTGATTAAACAAACGTAGCAGGTAAATGACAAGAGGACTTATGCAACATGAAAACTATGAAAAGAAAATGTTTTTTTCCTTCAGCCTTTAGCCTAAACAACCTCAGAAAACAATGGATCATTTAATCTACACCGCGATGAACGGGGCTAAACAGGTCATGCTTAAACAGGCGACCAATAGTCACAATCTGGCGAATTTAAATACCACCGGTTTTCGCGCTGACCTCGATGCTTTTAAAAGTTTACCGGTGTACGGCCCTGGCCATCCAACGCGTGTTTATAACCAGGATTTACGTGCCGGAACGGATCTTTCTTCCGGGCAAATCATCACCACTGGTAATGAGCTGGATGTTGCAATTCGCGATAAAGGGTTTATTGCCGTGCAAGACAAAGACGGCATGGAGTCTATGACCCGACGTGGAGATTTACACATTACCTCAGCGGGATTACTGGAAACGGGCGATGGAGATCCTGTCATGGGAAATTCTGGCCCCATTGCCGTACCACCCCACGAGAAACTCGAGATTGCGGCGGATGGCACTATCTCTATTCGTCCGCTGGGCCAAAGCGCGGCCGCCCTCGCGGTGGTTGATCGAATCAAACTCGTTAACCCACAAGTCACCGACATAAAAAAAACCGAAAGCGGTTTGCTACGCTTGGAGAGTGATGAAGAAATGGAACCGGATATCACGGTTCAATTACTCAACGGCAGCTTGGAATCCAGCAACGTCAGCTCCATGGAGGCGATGGTGAATATGATTGAATTAGCGCGCGAATTTGAATTGCACATCAAGATGATGAAAGAAGCAAAAGATACCGATGCGGCCGCGGCCAGTATTGTAAGAATGGGGTAAGAAGCAGGCTACCAGGGGTTTAGGGGTTTAATCTAACAGCCTAATAATCCACCCCCACTAATTAAATAAACAGGTGGCAAACAATGCCACCTAAACAGAAAGAGAGTACGAAATGAACAGAGCACTTTGGAGCGCAAAAACCGGTCTAGATGCGCAACAACTGCGCATGGCGGTTATTTCCAATAACCTGGCCAACGCTAATACCACGGGGTTTAAACGTGACCGTGCAGTCTTCGAAGATTTGGTTTATCAAAATGTCCGTCAGGCTGGAGCCAATTCGTCGCAGGATACTCAGCTTCCTTCCGGATTAAATATCGGTACGGGTACGCGGGTTGTTTCCACCGAAAAATTGTTTTCCCAGGGCAATCTTTCACAAACTGACAACCCTATGGATATGGCCATTCAGGGGCGTGGATTTTTCGAAATTCTCATGCCCGATGGCAGTGTGGGATATTCTCGAGATGGTTCATTTCAAATCGATGCGCAAGGCCAAATGGTGAACTCCTCCGGGTACACACTACAACCGGGTATTACCGTGCCTGCCAATGCCCAAAGCTTAACCATCGGTGTGGATGGAACGATCTCTGCCGTTCTACCTGGCAGCGCAGCACCGACTCAGTTGGGTAATCTGCAACTCGTGGATTTTATTAACCCCTCTGGATTACAGGCCGAAGGCGGCAACCTGTTCACGGAGACAGCCAGCAGTGGCGCACCACAACCTGGCACCGCTGGCCAGGGAGGGCTTGGCACCTTATTGCAAGGTTCGCTAGAAACTTCCAATGTCAATGTGGTGGAAGAATTGGTCGGCATGATTGAAACCCAGCGCGCCTATGAACTTAATTCCAAGGCAATTTCTACCACCGATGGCATGTTGCAATACGTGAATAATAATCTCTGATGATTAAACTGAGCACTCTTCGATATTTGTTTCTGCTTGGCACGCTATGGGGACTGGGTGCCTGCAGCCATATGTATCAAGGCTCATTACGTGACCCGGATTATCGCCCGGTCATCGCCCCGGTGGTTGAACAGCCAGCGTCTCTTATTAAGCCCGCTGATGGATCTATTTATAAACCGGCCACCAATCGCTTTTTGTTTGAAGATCACCGCGCCCGCCGAGTCGGCGATATTCTAACTGTAGTGCTGGAAGAAAAGACCAATGCCGATAAGAAAGCCAGCACCGCAACCAAGAAAAAAAGCAACATGAAAACACCGATCGCCAAACTGTTTGGCCGCGGCCTAACTTTTCATGGTCGAGATATTCTCAGTTCTGAAATCTCTTCCAACTCTGATTTTTCTGGCGAAGGTGACAGCAGTCAGAGCAATAGTATTAAAGGGAATGTCACTGTGACGGTCGCAGACGTTTTACCCAACGGCTTTTTAAAAGTTCGGGGTGAAAAGATAATGAATCTGAATCAAGGGAGCGAGGTTATTCGTATCCGCGGAATCATTCGTCCCCAGGACATCTCCTCCGCCAATACCATTGAGTCCCAACAAATAGCCAACGCCGAGATCACCTACAAAGGTAAAGGCATGGTGGCCGACAGTAACGATGCCGGTTGGTTGACCCGTTTCTTTAATTCTGGATGGTGGCCATTCTAATGTCGGGACATCCTAAAATATTTATTGCGGCAAAAGTGTTCTTATCCAGCATGTTCAATAGATCGCCGTCATTCCGGCAGGGAAGCCGGAATTTAACAATATCCCGATTTCTACTTGTAGCAATATTGTCTATTTGCACATTAATTCAGCCCCTAAATGCTGAACGCATCAAAGACCTAACCTCGGTAGCGGGTGTTCGCAACAACCAACTGCTCGGTTACGGCTTAGTCGTTGGTCTCGACGGCAGTGGTGATCAAACCAGCCAAACACCCTTTACCGTGCAGAGTATGAAAAGTATGTTGGCGCAGTTTGGCATCACCATACCGCCCAATGTTAATCCGCAATTAAAAAATGTTGCCGCGGTATCTATTCAAGCTAGCCTACCGGCATTTACCAAACCTGGTCAGACCATTGACATCACCGTTGCTTCTCTCGGTAATGCAAAAAGCCTACGTGGAGGCAGTCTTTTAATGTCGCCATTAAAAGGGGCTGATGGAGAGGTTTATGCGATCGCTCAGGGTGAATTGGTCGTCGGTGGTCTAGGTGTTGAAGGCGGTGACGGTTCGCGCATTGCGATCAATATCCCCAGCGTCGGCAGAATACCCAATGGCGCAATTGTGGAACGCACCGTGCCTAATGCTTTTAACACTTCAGAGAAAATATCGCTGTTATTGCATTCTCCCGACTTCACCACCGCCAAACACCTTGAGCAAGCCATCAATAAAAAACTCGGTGTTGGCGTGGCCAAAGCCATTGATGCCGTTTCCATCGAAATCACAACGCCCAAAGAATCGGCGCAGCGCGTGGCGTATTTATCGTATATCGAAAACCTGGAACTCACCCCAGGAGATGCCCCTGCCAAAATCATCGTTAACTCACGCACCGGCACCGTTGTAATTGGTTCACATGTCACCGTGATGCCCGCCGCCGTAACCCACGGCAGTATGACCGTCACCATCACATCTGATCCGATTGTCAGCCAACCGGAAGCACTTGCAAACGGAGAAACCGTCGTTGTACCGCGTGCCGACATAGAAGTTGAAGAAGAGTCCAACCGAATGTTTTTGTTTGATCGCGGCGTGACTTTGAATGAAATCGTGCGCGCCATTAATCAAGTAGGTGCGGCACCGGGAGACTTGGTTGCAATTCTTGAGGCATTGAAACAAGCGGGTGCGCTACGGGCGCAATTGATAATTATTTAAAATCAGGTTGATAGGTGTTTAGGCTAATAGCCTAAACAACCTAATAGCCTAAACAACCTAATAGCCTAATAATGAAAGCAGAACACGCCAGCGTCTACACCGACTTCAACGGTCTCAACAACCTAAAGTCAGCAGCCGCAAAAGACACACCCGAGGCACGCCGCGAAACTGCGCAGCAATTTGAAGCGATGTTTATTCAGATGTTGTTAAAAAATATGCGTCAGGCGAGTGGCGGGGATGAATTGCTGGGTGGCTCACAAGTTGAAATGTCTCGTGATATGTACGATAAACAATTATCCATTGAGCTTTCCAAAAACGGGGCAATTGGTATTGGTGATTTAATGCTAAAGCAGATGAGTGATCTTCCTGACACACCTGTCGCTAATACTGAGGCTGCAAAGCCTTTTCCTCAAACAGTCAGCAATACCTTACAAAAGCCCACACAACCCGGTGATTTTGCGGCTCACCTCATGGGTGGAGCAGATTCGGCAGCAAAGACGCCCTATTCCGTTGATTGGAAAACCCCTGAAGATTTTATTCGTCAACTCAAGCCTGCTGCCGAGAACGCAGCGCAAAAGCTCGGGGCTAAAGCAGAGGCCGTATTAGCGATAGCGGCCCTTGAAACCGGCTGGGGACAGCATGTCATCCCGACCCCTGATGGCAGCAGTAGCAACAATCTATTTGGAGTCAAGGCGGATCAAGACTGGAACAAAGATCAAGTCATCGCCACCACTCTGGAATTTGAAGACGGAATAATGCACAAGCGCCGCGAGCCTTTCCGCCAATATACTTCCGCTCACGATTCAATGCAGGATTTTGCCGATTTCCTAACGCAAAATCCACGTTATGAAACCGCCCTATCGGAGGCTGACAACCCCCAACGCTTTATTGAAGAATTACATAAAGCGGGCTATGCAAGCGACCCGGACTACTCTGAAAAAGTCCTGTCTGTAATGGATAAAATCAACGCAATGTCTCAAGATATTGCGATGGTTGCCGATAAATAAGATCAAGGGGGTTTAGGCTATTAGGCTATTAGGCTATTAGGCTATTAGGCTATTAGGCTATTAGGGTTTAGCAGATTAGAGGGGCTAGGTTTTCCTAATAGCCTAAACACCTAAACTGCTAACAGCCTAAAGAATAGCTAAAGGAATCACATGTACCAACGGATGGTAAAAAATGGACTCAATGCAAATCGGCTACTCCGCACTCAACGTTGCCCGACAGTCGTTGAACACGACCAGTCACAATATTGCCAATGCCAATACCGAGGGGTACAGCCGCCAGCGCGTCGATCAAGCTACCAATCAACCCACCAGCGAAGGCGGTCTCTACTTTGGCAATGGCGTAAAAGTCACCGGCGTTCAGCAATTGCGCGATCATTTCGTCGAAGGCCAGGTGCGTAGCCTTTCCAGCGAACAGCAGCGGCTGGATACCTTTCATAACTTGGCTTCTCGCATTGATAGCTTACTCGCCGAAGACAATGCAAGCCTCACGGGGCCAATGCAGTCATTTTTTGATTCTATCGATCAGCTCAATAATGACCCGGATTCAAGCAGTAATCGTCAGGCGGTTCTTAGCGAGGCACAAGGTCTGGTTGACCGCTTTAATATGCTAGACAATCAGCTTGACGGTTTATATTCGGACAGTAGCAAACAGATCGAAAGTGAAGTCAATGAAATTAATGTGTTGGCAAAAAGCGTTGCTGATCTGAACAATCAGATTAACTCTACTCCGGGAAAAGCACCACCTAATGATCTACTCGACGAACGCAATCGGTTAATTGAAAAGCTATCCGAACATGTCAGCATCAATGTCGTAGAACAAGACAACAATATGATTAACGTTTATGCCGGCAATGGAATTTCGCTGGTTAATAACGCCCAGTCCCAGACACTAGGCGTTACGCCAAATGCGATGCAACCAGATCGACTTGAAGTTTCTCTTCGTGGCGTCGAAGTCAGCGCCAAAATCCAGGGTGGAAAACTCGGCGGTATTATGGATTTTCGTCGCGAGATGTTGGATGGTACAGCGAATAATCTTGGCCGTCTCGCAACCACATTAGCCTCAACAGTGAACGAACAACACCAGCTGGGCATGGATAAAACCGGCGCTCCCGGCGGCGTATTTTTTAATCAAGCGCAAGCACGCGTATTTGGCGATGCCAGCAATAAAGGTGACGCCCAGATACAGGCCACGATTACCGATGGCAAAGCATTAACGGGTTCAGACTATTCCCTCAGTTTTAATGGAACTCATTATACGCTGACACGCCTTACCGATAATCAAAGCCAAACCAGCGGCGCACCCCTGACAATGGATGGAATCGAATTTAAGATACCGCAAGGTACTCCACAGACAGGAGATAGTTTTCTAATTCGTCCCACAGTGGAAGGCGCAAAAAACATTTCCTTAGCACTGGCCAATACGAATCAAATCGCCGCAGCCTCACCGCTGCGTAGTTTGTCGAGTGTCGGTAATGCCGGCGATGCGGCAATTTCTACACCGGAGGTTCTAGATAAAAATGATCCCGGTTTTCCCACCCCTGTCGATATAAAATTCACCTCAGACACCACGTTTGATTTGGTTGATGCGGGAGGTGCGGTCCTATCAGCCGGACAAACCTATACCGCTGGAAAGGATATTGATTTGCAAGGCTGGCGCGTTAAGATCGAAGGCACCCCCAAGCAAGGCGATACCTTTAGTATTCAACCCAACACCAATGGCAGCGGCGACAACAGCAACGGTTTATTGCTCAACCGCCTACAGTTTGGTGAAAATATTGAAGGCCAGACCTCCTTTCAAGATGCCTATGGTGCAATGATTAACAATGTCGGCAGCACCACTCGACGAATCGAGGTCAACCGAGATTCACAGAACACCTTGCTAGACCAAGCAAAAGCCAACAGGGACTCCGTGTCGGGCGTCAACCTCGATGAAGAAGCGGTGAATATGACCAAATATCAACAGGCCTACCAAGCCTCTGCACAGATCATTTCAACCTCCAAATCTATGTTTGACACCATCCTGTCGGTTATTCGGTAATTTCTTATGCGTATTTCAAGCCAGGCTTCATCCCGATTTAATGTCGGGCAAATGAATCAGAAAAATGAAACCATTAGCGATTTGCAATCGAAAATCTCTAGTGGCAAAGATTTACTCCGCCCCTCTGATGACCCCATTCAAGTCGCGGCAGCCGAAAGGCTTGATGGCGCTATTCAACGCCTTGAGCAATATGAAAAGAATAATATGACGGCCACGCATAAATTGTCTGAAGAAGAATCGGTTCTTGATAACGTCACCAACATGTTGCAACGGCTAAAAGAACTGGCGATCTCCGCTAACTCCGACGTGCTAAATAATTCAGACCGGCAGGCCATTCGTGCGGAAAGCGAACAGCTAATGACACAGTTAGTGGACTATGGCAACACACAAACCAATGATGGAGAATTTCTATTTGCGGGTAGCAAAGTCAATACCCATCCGTTTGAACGCGTGAACGGAAAGATCCAATACCAAGGTGATCAAAAACAAAATCACTTGCAAATTAGTGATTCACGTAAAGTACTTGCGAACGACACGGGTGATACAATTTTCCAGCGCATTAGAAATGGGAATGGACACTACGCTGTTTCAGCAGGTGCGGCTAATACGGGTAGTGCGAAATTAAATGAAGGCACTTTGATAGATGCGAATGCTTTTAAACGGGAAGACTATGAAATAGTTTTCACAACCGATACAAATTTTGATGTCATTAACAAAACAACGGGCGCCACCGAGCAACAAATCCAAAACTATACGCCAGGTGAGGCAATCCAATTCAACGGCGTACAAGTTAATATAGAAGGCAGCCCTAAGGCTGGTGACACATTTCATGTCAAGCCCAGCCAAAACCAGGACCTGTTTACTACGGTGCAGCACTTTAACTCCGCCCTAGCTTCCGACACTTCTAACCCGGCAGGCCAGGCATTGTTTCATCAATCCATGGACGAAACCATCGGCGAGATCGACAATGCCCTCAAGCATGTCCAGACCCACCGCAGCGACCTTGGAGCCAGAATGCGCTACACGGATAATACCCGCGAAGAAAATGAGTCTGTTGACTACTTACTAAAGAAAACCCGCTCCGAAATTGAAGATACCGATTACGTAAAAGCCATCAGTGATCTGCAAACCGAGATGACGGCCTTAGAAGCAATTCGTAAATCTTATGCACAGATGGGACAGATGTCGTTATTCAACTATCTATGATTATTTCAAATAAACCCGACGAGTATTAGGATTATTAATAAACTATTTCTATGTTAAATAATAAATGGCACAGCATTTGGAACAATAGAACAACCGACCATAATGAAATTAATCTACAAACCTTAATTAATCTCGATGGATTTGATTCTGGTGCAGGGAGGATAAACGCTATTGACTGGACCGAGTATACAAAACGATTAGTTAACCTCCTACACATTAAAAATGGCGAATCAGTTTACGAAGTGGGCTGTGGAAGTGGTGCTCTACTGTATTCGATATCTGAGCATGTAGATATAAAGGCCGGTGGCAATGACTATTCAGACAAGCTCATTAATGTTGCGAAAAAATCATTCCAAAAACCTGAGTATTTTTCCTGTACAGAAGCCTCTAAAATAAGCACGTCTCCCCGATTTGACTACACAATATCTAACGGTGTATTTCACTACTTCTCAAAAGACTACGCAGCCGTTGTTTTAGAAAAAATGATTGAAAAGTCAAGAAAGGGGGTCGCTATTCTAGAAATCCCAGATCTAAACACAAAAACTTTTTCTGAAGAATTTCGAAGAGGCGCACTTCCTAAAGAAGAATACAAGAAAAAATACGAAGGTCTAGAGCATACCTATTACGAAAGAAATTGGTTTGCTGACTTCGCGACTAATTTGGGATACATTGCCAACATATTTGATGGATTTGTACCCAATTACAGTCAAAATAAATATCGATTTGGATGTATTATCAACAAACGTGAACGGTAGAAAAGTCTACGTTGATGGCCTTAAAAAAACCTCCTGACTCGACCGAATTATCACCGCCGAGGGCCTTGGAATATCCGTATCATAAGAGGTTTTTATATGCATAAACTTAAAACCTTTTAATTTATTTAACTCTAGTAGCCCAGGCAGAAAACCCTCTATACTATCGATGGTTGAAGAGACAACAGCCCCACAGGAGGCAACAATCTCAGTATAGTTGACATGCCCTTGATAAGAACGTTGCCCTCCAGTGCTTTTATTCGATTCGTTATCAAATAACAAATAGGTTAGATCTATTGCCTCATTCGCGTAACGACCGGTGGTTGCAATACCTCCCATGTGCATAACAAACTCCGCATCGCCACCGCATACGACAACCCGCTTACCCGCCTTTGCAGCTCCCAGCCCTATACTCAGCGCTCCTCCCATATTACCCGACATGTAGAAATTATTGCTATCAGGCATAAAAGCGTTCATTTCGCGTGAAGTGTTTCCGGTGGTACCGATGAAAACAACATTTTGATCACGATAGTGTTTGTTTAGCAGTCGCAAGTACTCGCTACGTTTAGGATATTCCGATAAATCAATACTATGCCGATTATCAAGCGCAACTGATGAAAAGGTATTCTTTTTAAGGACGAGCATTTGATGGCGTTCTTCACAACAGACCAACTGGCTAATAACGTTATCCTCTGAATTTTGATCGAGTAACTCATACTGATACCCACAAGCATCAATTAAATCAGGCAATTTGCTTGCTAAATGAGCATGTTGAACCTCACTATCTCCTTCTACATAGGTTCGCCAGCTCACTATAATAGGGAGGAATATATCGTATGGCTTTAAAAGGCTGGTGATACAACTCACCATATTCGCAAGCCCTGAAGATTGGGCAATCACGATAGGCCTTTGCCCCGACATTCTTAATCCTGCCGCAACTGAGCATGCCACGGCTTCACTTGCACAAGGAATATACTCAAGCCCATCGCCAAAGTTAATTAGTGCGTTAATAAGATACTTGGCAAAGCTGCACGGAACCACACAGCAATGAGTATATCCCTCTCGCTGGAGCTTACTGACAAAGGTAACGGTATCTAGCATTCGGTTGCCATTTTTTATTGACTAATTCCTTGCAGCCAGAGGTTTAACTTGGATTCTATTTAGCAGACTGACTGATGCTTTATGAACCTCACCCAGGTGACATACAATAGATCCAGGTAAATTAGAGCGCGGCTGGTATAAAACAACTTGATCATCAATAGCCAATACCTCGGCTGATAGATAGGTGCTTAACATGGGCTGATGACTCGAACGCTCTATAAATCTAGCGTGCTCTGCGAGTACGGATTCTTTGCTTTCGCTAACGCGAGCTTTGAATACCGAGTGCATAGATATGACGCCATATAGAGAGGCCATAGCATGATAGGGACCGGTTACGAGCTGTTGTTTATGGGTTTCAATTCGACTATAAAAATCTGATCCATTACTAACGGGAAGATCATTTTTGTAGGCCACAAAGCAGGCCCCGGTTAATCCAAATAGGCCTTTACACGAACTAAATGCAAGGACATCTCCGAGTTCGTGATGATCTTCCAATCCTATTGATCCGGTTGCATCAACGTATAAACGCGCACCCAGCATATTGGCTTTGTCTTTTACCTGAGGCAAGTCCACCTTAAATCCTTTGCTGGTTTCGGTATAAGCGCATAGTAACCAATCAAATTGCCCACTAACCTGTGCTAAATCTGCATAATCGACTTTTGTTACTTGGCAGCCTGTGGGTAATAGTTGCATTAAACGATCGCTGTAATATCCCGTAGACAACAGCAAGACCTTCCCGCCAACAAACGCTTTGGCCGCCATTTCTAAAGCTAGCGTTGCTGATCCCTGCGCTACAACAACCTCGTCTTGCCCAGAAAGTATTTTTATCCAACTTATAACTGCTTTAGATATAACCTGGTACTCTTGATCGCCACGTCCAAATAGCGGCTTTAACTGTGCGATATTTTCATTCAATATCCCAGCAGGACCTGGGGTTAGCATGAGTTTCTGATTCTGAAGATTGATAAGGGATGCCTGTGCGCGCTGGCGTAATTCGGTCGAGCTTATCCCCTCCGTTCTCGGTAGTACTTTAATCTTCTCAGGATCAACTGAGTTTGAATTGTCAGCACCATGAAACAATAGATCAATTTTATACTGCTCAAGGAGGTCATCCGTTATAAGCCACGGCGTTGGAACAACTTCCGTAACCATTTCAAACGCTTCCAGAATCATTTTTCGTTCGGCATAAGACAATTCAGGTTGATAGCCTTTGCAGGATTGAATCTGCTCATCCGTTGTCAAGCCGACAACCACCTCACCGAACTGTGCGGCATGTCGTAGCAAGTTAACGTGGCCATGATGAATGAGGGTGGCGGACATATCCACCATGACTCTTGTCACAAGCAGTATTCCTAAGTGTTAATAACTGAAAGAGATAGGCCGCCTTTCATTCCCATCTGAATCAAGGTAGTGGTAGGATCAACTGACTTAACCACAGAGGCTAAAATATCGGAATCGGTATTAACCACCCCTGCAAAAACATCTCCATTAAACAATATTCCAGAGGTACTGATATTTTTTAGCGCAATCTGATCTATATCTGCATAAGCAACCGTGACTTGCTCAGTATTAATGTATTCCATAGCGCTGGATAATGAGTGAGCCTCGCCCACTGATTCAGAGACACGAGCAAGATGGACATTCTGATCTTCAGGCTCATCGACTTCAGCATCATTGCCTGTTACAAATACAACTGAATAGTAGTCGCTCATCAAATCGGTAAACTGGCTAACGACCTGTTTATTTCTAAGTAGATAATCACCCTCCTCATTCTTCGCAGCACCTAACACGACGAGTGTTTTTTGACCTTCTGGCTCATGACTGTTTACCCTATCCAAAATAGGCTTAAACATACAGGGGGTATGTAATAATGAATTGACAGATTGTTGGCTAAAAGTATGCCGAATATGAGAAGAGCAGATATTCCCTAAAATACTAAAATCGGCAAGGCCATCAAACTCACCGTTAACAACCTGGTCTAAATATTTAGTGGGAATAATGCCTGTTCTTACTTGATCATCTTTGAGTTTTTTAAGTGTTTTCCGTAATAGATCCGTATTCGCATCGCCACCCCAATGAACAACCACGCCATCAGCACCCGCATTGATTGCCCTTTTCGCTATTCGATACGTTATATCAACATCTTTAGTGGTTGCGAGATATTCATTTCTCGCAATAACCTCCAACCCGGGCACCATTGTTTTAACCTTATTAATTAGCCTTGAGAATTCGTCCGGGGTACTGAGGGCCATGTTGCCGGGCGTTAAGCTATTTACTTTTGGGAATCGTTTCGACTCGACTACGATGGTATCGCATCCGACATCAAAAAGTTCACGGGCAACGGTGGCTGCAATACTAGGCTCGTTATAGAGCATGTCCACATCAACGACAATTGGCTTATCAGAATGAAGGCGTAAACGGCGCACCACTTCAACATAATTGGACCATGGTAAAGTACAGTTATCCGGATAGCCTTTTTGCCAGGACTGCGTCAAACTACTGATCCAATACCTGCTACAAAGAGGATCGTTATCAAGAAACTCAGTCGCCCACACTTCGGGTAGCTCAACGTAATATTCCATTATCAGACGTCCTTGTCTTCAATCTTTATTTAACTTACAAATGCATCAATTCGTAATTTTCTACTCATACGAGATAGCTGTTCTCTCTTGGAGAGGACCTGCATATTTTTACTAGGCGCCACCGCTGTAAATTCAATTGAAACATTCATTACATGATGATCAATCAAATCCATTATTTTGGATGCGCTTTCACCAAGATAACTAAAATTATTTTCTTGCATCCCGGACACACTTTTCCTATAGGACTCCAGATCACTGACTATCTGTTCAACCGTCTTTTTTAGATCTCGCAATATTGTCTTGTTTACAAAATCAAACGGTACATCAGCATACCGGGGAGGATTACAGTCCGGTATCAGCCAATCGGTCACTGCAACACTCGGCATATTCAGCAGTAAGGCCTCAATCATTACACTTGATTCATCCGATACAACCACATCACTGATCGCCAAACAATCAAAAATATCCATGTCAGAATCAATTATATGGACATTGCTTTTACAGTCCCGATGCAAAACATTCATTTCTTGAATATTATGTTGTATCTCCCCATAAGCATCTGGCCAGGGAGCCTGCTTAAGCAATAAATTAACCGGGAGATCTTTTAGTGCTTGAACACATTCATCTTGTTTACCATGATTCTCCCAGGATGGCGCGTAGAGTATTGATATAGCATAGTCTAGGTCCAGACTCTCTCGTAGTTTTGTAGCGGACATGCCCTTATTTGACAAACTATCTGCTTTTGGCCAACCCAGTTCATATACGCCATGCCTGGGTCTCGCATGCACTTTATCGGAGACGCTTAACCAACGCTCGACCCAGTTTTTTCCAGGAAGGATCCCTACATCAAATTGATCCCATGGCTCACCTTCCCAAATATCTGGCCAACGATTATGCCCTTGCCCCAAGTCATGCAGCATTACCACCGATAAATTGCTGTTTTCTGGAAAACACATATGCTGGCAGTAAACACCGACATCCGCTTTTTCACGTAATGTGTCGGTATATCGAATCTGATACCCCCGCCGTAAGGCCTCTTCAGCAATCGGTTTTGCCGTTTGCTTTTCCACATTATCGGAATAAAAAAAGGTTATCGTATGCTTTGACCGCTTACTTTCCATTAACGAATTGTCCTGGTAGAAATATTGCCCTAATCACTTGTTTCTAACCTACATCTCGAATTTCATCTGTCAGGCTATTGTTTGTAAATGCCTCTAAATATTCAGGCAAGTGTTCTTGCAAAATAAAATCCTTAATAACCCAGTCACGTAGCTTGTCACCAGCGATTGCAGCAGCATCCAGATTACTGGCCTGCTCACGGATAGCATCTATCCACGCCTGTTTCTCATTCGCTACACGTGTAACGGGGGCATCGTAGCTCTTGAAAGGATAAATATCGGTACACACGACTGGCCAACCCAGTGCGCCATACTCAAGTAACCTGAGGTTACTCTTGCCTTCATTAAAGGGATGCTGCTCCAAAGGTGCAACAGCCAAATCCAGGTTCAAACTTGCCATTGCATTTGGATATTGATCAATAGGCACAAATTCATGGAATTCTTTGATGAGAGGCCTTAATTCTTTCGGGCACATCCCCATAAAAACCCAGTCAAATTCTTCCGCAGTCTCGCGTACAACATCAATTATAATTTCCAGATCACCCTGGTGTTGCTGCGCGCCGACCCAACCTATTCTGGGCTTGCTACCTTGACGACGAAGCGATTTTAAATGAAGCCATTTATCTCGATCCAGGCGGTTGGGTATTACCCGAATATCCTCAATCATATCGGCGAAGGTATCGGCAAGATACTGAGTTGAAACAATCAGACGGTCACAGTGTGAAAGCGCTTTACGCATACGACTGCGGGCATCACGAAAGGAACGCATGATATCTTTATACACTGAGCTTTTTTCTGGCACATTTGTCACCAGATCATCCAGTGTAAAGATGGTAGTCACCTCTGGCTTATACCGTTTTATTTCTTCCAACTGGTTGAGTTGCATATCATTGATCGCCGCTTGAACAATAAAAACATCAGGCTGCATGCGCTCAATTTCACAAATGCCTATTTTTCGTAATGCACCTTTGGCGAACCGGTAATATTCTGTTTGTGCAAGTCCCGCCTTGCTTAAAGCTTCGAGAGGATGGATGACGCGATAGTCACCACTTCCTCCATCCAGGGGAAGTCCTAATACTCGGCTGCGATCATGGAAGTTAGTATCCCAGTTGCGTGGCATATTAACTTCAATACGATAGTCTTTACGCACAAGAGACAAGTTTGGATTATAGGCAGGATCGCTGGAAAGCTGAGGGAGCCATTTTTCCAACATTTTCTCACGTTCATATTCCATGCGTTTGGGCTTGGTTGCCGCCCCTCCTAAACGTGAAGCCTCACTGTTATGGGTCTTACTTCCATGGTGAATCAAGGTAGTATACGGTGTCCAAACAATTCTTTGGCCCGACTCTTTTACCCTCAAGCACAAATCAACATCGGAAAAAGAGCCGTGAAAATCATCTTCATTCATACCACCAACAGC
>JAVCKZ010063435.1:0-15011 GCA_034780755.1 Lepetodrilus elevatus
GAATGTATTTTGCAGTTGTAGCTAAGAACTAGTCCCAAACGACCATAAATATCTGTGATATTATGCCTTTAATATAACCCTATCTGTTTATTTGATATTTAAATATAAATATTAGTTTTGTATATGCTGGTTAGCTTGCTGATAAAAACCATAGCGACACTCCAAGTCCAGTTAAAATTGTTCATTTTTTTGCAAAAATGGTGTCGCTTCAGTAGCCAATCATTATTTGCCATTGACAAGAGGACCACTACCGAAACGTTACAGGATGTTACTGGTTCGCTCTATGGAATTGGCTCGTCGCAAATGGGTGAAAGATTCCCGCAGCGACGTTAAACTCCATATTCACTTCACTCTATGGAATTGGCCTGTAACACATGGTCTAGCAGTACCAGTTTGAGTCAGTCCAACCCATGGCACACACATGTCTCGACTCCCTTTAAAATTAAACCTTAGGAACAGGCAACACCCAGGTAACCAGTCTGTGGTCTATGGTTAGGATAAGGCCTTGTGCTAACACTGAGAGATGCCATGTTATGTTTCTTGGTTGGCACACACAGGCGTAAAATTGGAAGATTGTACAACATCCTGTGTCTGCCTATCTTCCTTGCCTGGTTTTACTGTTTGGTCTTCCTGGCCTCAACTATGATCTCAGATGCACATGGCTCATTAATCACATTAATTGCAGCTCAAAATTCCAGCCCAAAATTCCAGGTTGGCTGTAAAGCACTATCTGACAAAAAGGTGAACTGTCTTTTGTCTCAGGTTATTGTATGGTGTTGGGATTAAGTTAATAAATCAATCTATTAATTTCCTTATTTACATACCTCGCTTGGTATATTATAGTTCAAAGATATTATTATTACTAAAAAAAAGAAGAGAAATATTTTATTAAAAAATAATTAAAAAAAGTAAAAGTCTTGAAAATGGCTCTAAAACCCAATTCAACCAACCAATATTCAAAAAGACAATAAAGAATAAACAGGAACATTTTTTCATTCAACCAACTCAATTCTTATGTAATAATGTGTTTGAGAGGTATGACTATTATCATTGGCACCTGAAACAAACTCTGGCTTTGATGTCCATGTTCTTATCACAAGTGTTTATATATAGAATCTGCAAGTAATATAATCAGAATAACTATCCCCACACATGTAGGCCCTAACTGTATGATCTATCTGAGATATACCAGCTGGGGGGCACACAAGACTACTGTGTTCACAGAACCAATGCTAAAGTCATCATTCACATCAGCAGCGGCTGCTGAAAAAAAAGCAAGTGTCACTCTGACACTCACATTGAGTTTTATTCTATCCAAAAAATAATAAAATAAAGAAAAAAACTATTTATAATAGGAATCGATTGTGTATGTTTTTTTTTTTTTTTTTTTTTTAACTCCCAATATACAGTATGGTCATTCACATTGGGTGTTATGCTATCAAAAAAATAATAATAAACAATAATAACATTATTTTTTAACAGGAATCAAATGTGTAGGTTTTATTTTTTGTTTTTACTCCCACTATACAGTCTGGATGAATGGTGGATCAACAAAACTGAATCTACTTGTAATACTGACGTTTTCAAGGAAGTGTTTTGGAGGTCATATTTTCCAATACATACCGGTAGGCAGAATTGGTAATAGTGAAAAGTGATGCCAATTAAACCTACCACAGTGATTGAGTACAGTATTTGTCTTTCTAGCTTCTTAACACTATTTATTGAATTTTCTTCAAATCATTTAATCGAATTGAACAATTTATAATCAATTTTATCTTGAATATCATATGAAGTTGATTGGCAATTTGACAGTCAATTTGTTTGATGAAGAACTCCACTGAGACACTCTTGATATATTTCTTTGATATGGTATGAAAATGCTACAAATTGTTTTGCATGTTAGTTTAGCAATTGATTTGCACTACACAGAATATTGTAAGCAATTTTTATGTTTTTCTTAAAAAATAGAATGATTTTCTAGCAAGACTTGTCACATTTTATGTTAAAATTAATTCCCCCTGATGATTTAGTGGTAGTGCTGGTATACACATTTGAATTGTATGGATATTTTGGTAACAACTGTTATTTGTTATGTTAAATGTTAATTTTGAATGTAGGAAGCAGAAATAACTACCTCAGTCCACAGTGTTTGGGGATGGATCTGAACTATATGTATAAGTATTCATTGCTTGATGTCATGACAAACTGTAGTATCCTACTTTTCTTGCAATGTGCATGATATGAATACTGCATTTGTATAATATCGATATTTGTTATCGAGAAAAGAAAAGTTGGTTTGAGTCCACATTCCCTTTCTGTACTCTACAGCAAGTGTAATATTATTTGTCAGAATATAACAGAACCTTAATTCACTCAGGCTGAGAACCTTGGCATTTGAGGTATAAATATATATAGGAATGAACATGGCAAATGCAATTACAACTATTAAATGTAAATTAATCATCATATTGATAATTAATGTAATTATCTATTAAAACATTAAAACATTTTTTTACTTGGTTAAAGGTGGAGTTACACAATAATTCATGCTATTTTCATTAAAAAAAATAACTTTGATTTGATCAAATTTATATGTGTATTGACAGTAATTTCACATTTCAGATAAACATTGAATACTATTTTTTTTAATGAAATTCACTTTGGTAGGTTCCTAGAAGAATCAGTGTGAAATCACTTGTTTCTCTTAACTCCCTGGGGAGTATACAATTGACCAAGTACTTCAGTATTACAGGTGTCTTGACATGAGTGTAAATGTATCATGTCAATATTAATCGCCACAAGCAATGAGATGAGAGTATACTACATGCATCAGTCTATACCGTATTAACCCTTAGAGAGCTAATTGCAAGTATACTCAGGCTGTCATTAAAAACAGAGATTTTATGATGCTTTCTAAGGGTTAACAACATGCTCTGGTCTATATTAACATGCTCCATATGAACAGTTTACAGAGTGCCAACTCCAGGGTGTCGGATAGCCACTGTTTTACTACATGACCCATGTTCCCAGCTGGTGAGCACAGCAGACATGTGTTTGACTGATTGGCTCACACCTCGAGTTCTAGGGTTAAGTTAGTATTATCTGACAGACCAGTCAAACAGTGCTGGGCCAAAGACATTAAAGGGAAATACCTGTTTTGCTGTGATACGCTGCTAGTATGCATGTACAGCAGCTGTTAAGGCTAAGGTTTTCTAGAAAAAAATGCGGATTGTTTTTCGTGTTTATGTTCCTATGAGCAAATGCGTATCTTATGTGGATCAAGGTTCTTCAAAGCAGCGTCAACGAATGAAAATTTGTCTATAAATGATTTATCAACAAAGAAAATAATTAAAAAATTATCAATGTAATTTTTTGAGGGGTACTGCAAGGCTACCTATTGACAACTTTGTCATCTTATTGCTTCATAAAATGTTACCGACTAGAACAAAATATTGTCAACTTTGTCAAGCATAAACTTATTTTGTACATTATTTGAAAATTTGAATTTCTAAAATACATATTGTTTGAATAAGAACTGTTCTTCATGTTCACAATGGTGCATGTGAGAAGAATTTAATTTGTCTGAAATTCCAATCAGAGTTTTATACTCAAGTAATAGTTTTGTCTGAAATAATTCAAAACATTTTCCTCAACATTAGTGAGTGTCAGACAAGGTATGGATTTCAGTTATCTTTCTGACAAAAACTTTGATCACAGCCAGGGATACATTTACAAAATGTCTGCTATGTTATTACGGGCATCGCTTCCTCTTCAGACCAACATCTTTCATTGGCCAAGGCATAATCTAGACTGAGCAAATTGTAGGTAACGTGAAGACACCCTTGAGTCTTGACTTCAGTGTCAGGAGGCATTCTGACCGACTACTGGAAGAAACAGGATCTATTCTACTATAGGCCATTCAAACCAGCGCCTGACAATGAGGCAATGAGGGATTCTTTAGAACCATGCCAAATAATTCCTGACAATGAACCAGCATGGGACTCTCCATTGAACTTTAGAATATGGAATAGGTTCCTCAGAACTTTAGAATATGGTATAGGTTCATCAGAACTTTAAAGTATGGGCTTAGCTCTTCAGAACAGAGTATGGTATAGGTTCCTCAGAATGTCAGAGTATGGTCTGGCTACACTGGGAAAGTCTGGTAAATTTATAGGTGTTACTACTGATTGCCAATTTGTAGTGCTTCGATCTTGAGGATTTCATGCTATACTCTGACGCTGGTCTAGTGGTCTGTTATCTGATAGGAATTGCTATATATAAGTATGCGTTTCAAGGACTTGGGCATAGGAATTTTACAACAGTCTGCTTCTATTCCCAGTTTGGTTTTGCAATTTCATCATGTATACTGTTCATCAAATCATATGTACATGACAATTTCTTGATTCAACCATGTTTCAACACTAGTTAGCATTTTCTTTGTAAACAATACTCAAAACAGATAATCACATTTTTGTTCTGTATAATCAATTTGTTTTCTTCTGAATTTACCAAATCAACAACAAATTGACACTAATTTAATACTTGCATGTCTATTTTTTTCCACAACTTTGAATCTCAGTTAGCACATTTATTTGCTAGTTCTGAAGTGTAACAAAAGTTTCAGTTGAAATGTAGATCATGATAATGTTGGCATCTAAAAAAAAGGATGGAATTTTATTTGCTTTAGGATATATCTTAATACGGTTTCTGTATGGCATGTTAAAAATGTTTTTATTTTATTTGTATGCATTTCTTTTTATCATGATGGCATTGTGTCAAAAGTATGTAAAGATGTTAATTTGCTTCAGCTATTTGATCAATGTACCGTTATGTTACGTAGATAAAGGTTGAATCATCAGAAGAAACTACAATAATGTTGAGTTGCTGTGCTCATTGAGAAACCTAGTATATAATAGATTAAGATATGCTGACTGTACTGTTATGTTTTGCAAGACTGTCTAGACTCAAAATACCTTGTTATTTTTCCCCAAACCATTCTGTATCTGATATTGTTTCAGGGACCCGTTGCACGACGCTCTTGTAGGCTACAACTATTGTAAGGTCAACGCTGCTTTCTATTGTGGCGGGAGCCCAGTTACAATTATTGTAGCGCTACAAGAGCATCGTGCAATGGGCCCCAGTATTCCAACTAACACAGATATCCGGGGTACGTTCAGTCAGCACAGGGCTGAGTAAGCCGCTTAGCTAAACTGGTTCCCTGTCTCGTGTACGCTTCATACGATTCTTGAGACAGTGGCTAGTTTGGTACGCCGCTTGCAAGCGCTTGTGTCTTTGAACACACCCCATGTGTTCATAAACTGCCACAATTACAGTACATACAACATTAATACATTCTTGGAAGCATTTTAGACTACTTTTCAGTATTGAAATTTCAATCCTTATTTGATTTTGATGGAGTAGATCTATGCACTTTTAGATTAATTTAAAATGCACATATTAGAAACATTATAGGTTGGAGCAAGTCTGACATCTAAAAATAGTTCTCATCAAAAGAATTGGAATCTTTGTTATTAGAAATCTTGTTAATGGATTGTTTTGATGCTGATGTATTACCTGTTGGCACCACTGTAATCTGCTAAGCTATAGTTGGGTTTCATTCCACTAAGCTGGAGGTAACCCTATTGATGCAAGAGTCCATTGTGATAATCATGTGCTGGGATTTCTAGAATTGTAAGAAACTACACAAGGAGAATCATGTGGAAATAGAATGTCTGCATCCAGTAAACTGTTACCAATATCTTAATGCAATTACAGTAAATTCATGATAATAATTGATGAAATCTGCTTCTTATTTTATGAAAATGCCATAATGATGAAATATCCATGTTCATGCAAAATTACTTCAGACCCAAAATGAACAATCTTGCATACTTTCCAATAATTTCATTCAATGTACAATATTATGGAAACATTATTATTATTTTTTAAATGGTGCTTTCTGAAGAATAAAATGTGTTCATTCATATATTTAGTTACACCGGGTATGTAATTTTAATAAGGCATAATGAACTATGTGTTCCTTTTATTCCAGGTCCACAGTAATTATCTACATATATGGAGCAGGAGATGAAATTAAAGGTAAGATTCTATACATCAATACCCCAAGAACATAATATTTTTTTTTTTTCAAAGTTTTGAAGACTGCACTATAAACAGTACATATATGTATAGCAAACTAGAAAACATCTCATTTCAATTATGGGCATTCTACCTGGGTATTTTCAGGTAAAATTACATTTTCAAGGTCATGTACAGCATTGTTTGATGCTAATTTAGATTCTAAGCAGGCATATTTTGTCCTTAGAACTGTCTTATTTGATGTCCCGTGTCACGATTCATCTCCTCTCTGTCCTGACTGCTTTATCATGCCTGTCGTCATTCTATGGATATTCATTTTAATCTGTGATTTTCTCAGGCTTGCAACATAGCGTAAAATTCAGTCTACTTTGTACAGTTCTCCATTGTTTCTGCATCCTAGTACATATTGAGTTAAATTCATACACAAAGCTTTGATAAGAATTACCATAAAGCAGTCTAGTTACGTAAACTGCAAATTATGCTCAATTGTTAAATTTGTCATATTTCGCTGAAATAAATTTATGTGCAATTGCAATTTAAGAAAAAATATATCCAAGTATTCATTGGAGCTGATATCATTCAGTGCATGGTTGAATTTTCTACGACCAACGGGCTTCAAAATTTTACAGCATCAGTTTTACAGCATCAAACTGCATATCAATGAAGTTTTTTTAATTACCGTATTCAACGTATTAAACGTCCTACTCCAATAAACTACCCCTTAACTATTTTAATAATCTTTTATTTTTTTTATAATATTTTTTTACTATAAATCCAAAATTCCGAAGCACTCTTAAAATCTCACTGTGGTTATGACTCATTGGAAGTATATCTAATCTATCATCCAAGCAAGTGTAGTGTTGCAAATCATCATCATTTACTCTCCAACACTACAATGGCTTATTGTCCTATGGCACTCGGACATTCAGTTGGAAATAGCCGCAAGACGGCGTCATTACGTTGTTGATGTCCTTGAGGCGATCTGGGGTTTCGCTGGCCCGTACACGATTCTCGGAGGAAAAAGCTAGTCTGACAGGAGCTCATCTTGTTGATTGCCCGTCATTAGTGTGTTCTCATTGTTGTTGCCCATTAATACGCAATCAGATGTCGGACGCTTCTGGGTATCGTTTCTTGAAGTTCTCGTATCTTCTACGAGACCATTAAAGACTCTTGTACTGATCTCTCATACCAGTGTATAAAACTCCATCAATTTCACTGCTATTTATAACTTTTATTTGTGTTTGTTTTACTAGACTTGTATAGGATAATACGATAATGTTTTCCCCAGTTAATTAACAATGTTATCTAAGCTATTGATATTACTTAAGATATCGACATTATCCTATAATAATATCAACAACTTATATAATATCAATCGCTTAGATAAGATTTTCTTGGGGATATAATCTTCAAACATGAATCTGTGATTCAATATGATCCACAATCTGAAGTTTATTGTTCCTTGCGTTCAAAAACGTACAAAATGATGATGACGTAGATATTGCCGTTATGAAAAAACACTGGATCATCTTCTTCAAAGAAATGTGATGGCATTTGAATAAGGTACGGTGTGTAAATATCTGATTACCATGTTAACGTACGCCACACGTCCCATTGTTCAATGGCCACTGCCTAATCTAACACCAGATCAGCTCATGATTACTTTGGTGGATGGATTGCTGTTTTCAGAAGGAAACGTGTAGCCACAATACGGCCAACATGCGTAATGCTATAGTGGGTGTTGTTTTGATGAGAGGATTCCATCCAGATACCTTCTGAATACATACATCCCACCCTTGTTTTTGTTTCCTTTCTGAACATCCTGTACCAGAGATAACAAAGTTGTATAACAAAGTTTATAGGTCAACGTTAAAAGAAATGTAGATGACATTGCATGGACAAAATGAAAATGATCCCAAATCCACAAACTTGATGCAAGAATCATTCTCCAAGATTCTGCAACTTTTTTATAGTATGATTTTATGCGTATCGCAAAGTTTTCTTCATAATTGTATTCAATAAGTTTCGTCATCTCGGCACCTGATAATATGATGGATATTATTTGCATGTATGCACTAAGAATATTCATATTCTGAGCTAGTCTGAGGTACGTATTTTTGACAGTATAGTACTTCACTACATGTATGTAGATTCAGATATGCATGTGCTTCTTAATTATTGTACTTAACTACTTGTTGCCGAGCATAATATTTCCATGAGGCTTGGAATATACAATGATCCATTGACCTGTAAAGCTACTGACCACAAAAGACACGTGACTTGTGGACTTTGTCAACCCCATAGCTTCTGGGCCAATCAAAATTTCTGGCACCAACTCGGTGCAAAAATTGGAAGGCTGAAAAGCAGCCAGGGACATTAGTTGCCCGGCAAAGTAACTCTGCATTGTACTTCCCAACTGTGAACTGTGTCAGATGGAACTGTGTGGGAGAACTTCATTTAACTCGAGAACTTTCTAAGATCTGGAATATTACTCAGTTTAATCACGAGTCCTTTCTTTATTAGATATATTTTCATTTTTTCCCCTAGATTTTATATTCCTTTCTGTAAGCGTATTCGATTCGACACGGCCTACCCTAGGGGTGACGGTCGCGTGATGAAATTAGCCAATGCGGGTATTTGTATTATTATGAGTGTTGGGTCATTGGCTAATTTCCGTAACCCTAGGGTACGCTGAGTGTTGAATCGAATACGCTGTGTGCTTGTAGATTTTGGTGGGAGTAATGAGTATACACAAAGAAATGAACTTTTATCAACCCATATTTGTCACATGTGTGAAGTTTCATAGTAATATAGTTGTTTGTTACAAATATATTAACCCGTAAAGTTCGGGACGTGTTTTTTTGGCCACCCGATATAAATCAATGAAGCAAATTGGACAGTGATGGTACCCACAATTCAGTTCACTGCTTCTGCACATGCTC
Organism: Lepetodrilus elevatus; assembly: GCA_034780755.1. NCBI lineage: Eukaryota > Metazoa > Mollusca > Gastropoda > Lepetellida > Lepetodrilidae > Lepetodrilus > Lepetodrilus elevatus. Next base: position 9,042 of record JAVCKZ010063435.1, read on the forward strand.
AGTATATGATACTTCCCCCAAAAATATTTTAACTTTAAAATAAAAAAATAAAAAAATTAAAAAAATTAGCCTGTGATAACAAATATGAAATTATGAGAGAAAAATTAAATATGAAAATACATGTAATGAAAACCAATATGGTAGCACATGCAGACAATTTAGCTGGTTGCCAATATACTTGTGTGGAAAAATCAAATGTACACACTTTCAGATAAAATATGTTTGACCATGAAATACATCAACAAAGCGTGATTGTATGCCTTTAAAGTAACAAGCTATGAAAGAAATAATTACATTGTCAACATTTTCAAAGCTTGTCCAGTGTTTATCGTAGCAAGCAATATGTTAGTGGAATTGCAAGCTGGATATATGGGGGTATTTCTTTTTAGGACAGACTGTGTGTTGAGACAAGATGGGGGCTGCTCCTTTCTAGCTGTTCTGTCTGTACTTTCTGTCCGTCGCATGCGCAGTTACACTGTGCAGTGTTGATCCTTGGTAACTGTGCATGCGTCGGACAGAAAGTACAGACAGAACAGCTAGAAAGGAGCAGACCCAAAGTTGTTTGGGTTTTTCTGTGTCATGAATATTATGCCAGCTGCATCAGATTGTACTATAGCTGACTTGTTTCTTATGAACGAGAAATGTTTGTGAAAGATTCCCGCTGTGACGTAGTTCACTCAATTTTAATGTGCAAATATGTCCTTGTATCTAGTGTCCATGTTGTTGCTGAAAATGTTTTTTACTCATCATTATGTATCCATACATAAGTATAGTGTTTCAGTCATCTGTTACAATGCAGTTATCATCCTTGGTCTGTCAGTACCAGCCAGTGCTACATTTTTTCAGTGCTAGAGATGTTGCAGGTTTCCTCCTGTCCTAAACTGACATATAAGTGAAAAGATCTTGAAAGCGTCTCTAAAATTTATAAAAAAATATCTGAGTGGCAATAATATATCACAAAATTTAAAATCAATTGATTTTTCTGTACAACTTTTCAGTACCAGTTTTCAATACTGTTGCAGGTTTGTATTCTGTTTTACACGTCCCCTTCCAATTAATTAGTCTAATTTAATTAATACAATTTCGGGTCCCAAGTGGTCCAAATTTTAGCAGGAGGATTTTCTTACTGAGAGCTAACAAAATTTATTACACTTATGTGAACTATTTGCTTGAATACTTATTTGCCACAAGACAGTTGAAACGCCAGTAGACGCTGCTGCACTTATCTATATAATAGCCTGCTCATTTCCACATGTTCATTCAGGGATAAAAAAAATAACACTAGCCCACTACCCGGGGCATTTTTCTCAGATATCCCTATAAAGGCTAGTAGAAATACCTAACATAATTTGTATCACTATTATTTGTATCATTATTTGTTAGTTTCTATCGCTGTTGTTACCATGTATAGGTGAAATATTCCCGCTGCAACTTAAAACACTAATTCATTCATTCCTCACACGTTTGTTATAACCATGGTTACGTCACGTGCTCTTCAACGGACGGGTATCAAAAGATCTTTGTCGGCTCTCTGGAAATCCCCTAAATTCCCCTAAATTCCCCTGGAGTTCCCTATACCAATGTTCTTGATGTTCTGCGATAAATTACTACTGGAAGTCTCTGCATCAATAATGGCATATGCCAACTGAGATAATGGCATATGCCAACTGAGATAATGGTGTATGCCAACTGAGATAATGGCATATGCCAACAGAGATAATGGTGTATGCCAACTGAGATAATGGCATATGCCAACTGAGATAATGATGTATGCCAACTGAGATAATGGCATATGCCAACTGAGATAATGGCATATGCCAACTGAGATAATGGTGTATGCCAACTGAGATAATGGCATGCCAACTGAGATAAGGTAATGGTGTATGCCAACTGAGATAATGGTGTATGCCGTTATTGAGATAATGATGTATGCCAACTGAGATAATGGCATATGCCAATTGAGATAATGGCATATGCCAATTGAGATAAGATAATGGTGTATGCCAACTGAGATAAGATAATGATGTATGCCAACTGAGATCAACGACTAGTTACGACAGAACAAAGACCATACAATCTCAGAAATTCTGAAGTTGTAAACATTCCCTTAAAAAAAAATACCTTAGCCTATCGGTCATTCTTTCTTTCAACGTCATGTCTATGGAATACTTTACCAATAGATATCAGAACGGGTTTTCTGGAGCGGGTTTTCTCCTAAGTTAGGGTGTGTTGTGGGAGTGTGTGTATGGGGGGTGGGAGTGTGTGTATGGGGGATGGGAGTGTGTGTGTGTGTATGGGGGGTGGGAGTGTGTGTATGGGAGACATATTTGGTTCAAAGCCAGCTAGGTTGTGTCTGGTGTTTATTATTGCATTATTATTCTTATTATTCTTATTATTCTTCTTATTATTATTATTATTAATATTAATTTGCCTAGGAGTGAAATATTCCTGCTGCAACGTATAACATTAATTAATTCATACATTATTATTGTCATTATTATTATTATTATTATTAATTCGCCTATGGGTGAAATATTCCTGCTGAAATGTAAAACATTAATTCATTCATACATTATTATTATCATTATTATTATTAATTCGTCTATGGGTGAAATATTCCTACTGCAACGTAAAACATTAATTCATTCATATATTATTATTATTATTGTTGTTATTATCATTGCTATTATCATTATTATCTTTCTTTAAAGTTTCAATCAAACAAGGTGGGTTATGCACCCCACCCACTACTCTGTATCCACCCCTATATTTGCTTGTGATTCTTAAATTAAAATTTTACGTTGATGTAACTTTCATTTTATTTAACTAAAGGAGAATTTTGTGACTTTGTAATAATGTTGGTAATACTTTTTGTAATAATGTTGGTAATACTTTAAAACACATTTTTTTTATGAATGGTTACATGGCAACTACAAATTGTATTTCCTGATCGTCACCTAGTTATTTAATTTTTTTACTTTGGCTTTCCTTCTTAGTAAATATTTTGCCTAATTCTTGATTTTCATTTTGTTTTCAAAAACTCTTCTTTATTATTGCTTCTTAGAATATATTTTTTAAACTATAATTTATCTTCCAAATGTACAGCAAATTCTCCCAGGGGGTAAGAAAGTCTTATCACCATCTCATCTTGTCTATATGTCTGTGGGTTTATTTTACTGCTTTATGAATTGTAATATGTTCGTTTTATTATTTCAGGGCGATACGAGGATGATTTCGTGAATGAAAGGATGCGGCAGCTGCAGAAATGGGTTTCTCGGATGGCACGCCATCCCATAATATCCAACTCTGATGTTTTTATGCACTTTCTAACGTGCACCGATGAAAAGGTATGTTTGCGTGACAATGTTGCAATACATATAGTGTCTTGTACAATGATCATGGTAAGAATGTAGTGTTTGGGAACAATATTACTGTACACATTATTATTTTTATTATTACAATGTATTATTATTATTATTATTATTATAATATTATTATTATTATTATTATTTTTTTTTTTATGTGCTATATAAATGCAATTATTATTATTATTATGTGCTATTTAATGCAATTATTATTATTATTATTATTATTATTGTTATTATTTTTATGTGCTATATAAATGCAATTATTATTATTATTATTATTATTATTATTATTCTTGTTATTATTATTTGTATGTGCTATATAAATGCAATTATTATTATTTTTTTATTTTTTATTATTATTATTATTAACATTATTTGGTTGACAGAAATGGAAAGCTGGGAAAAGGAGAGCAGAGAAGGATGAGCACATTTCTGGGAAATTCTATCTTCTGATCCAAACACCGCCCCAGCGACTAGAGTCAAGAGATGTGTGAGTGTTTGGAAATCAATCAATTTTCTTCTAGGGACAGGCGTTAGCGTACTGGTAGAAAGTGACTTCGCAGCCAAAAATCCTGGGTTCAAATCTCGTCATGGGAACCTGGCATCGATGGACGTAAAAGTTACATTTCTGAAGCAATTTTGATAGGAGGCGCTGTCTGTACCATGGCAATGCAGTTATCATCCTTGGTCTTGTCAGTACCAGCCTGTTCTCACAGGTTTACTGCAACATTTAGCAACATATGTTGCTGGTTTCCTCCTGCCATAAACTGACAAACTGTGATACAAGTTAAAGAATCTTGAAAAATATTCTAAAGCCCCAATTAGAAATAATATATTAATTCTTACATATGGTACAAATCTATGGTAAAATATATCTGTATTTGAAATCTCTTGTATTAAATATTTTTTAATGACATAGCAATATATGGTATCCTATGATGAAACAGACAAAATGACATATGATCAATATGAATACAGTGCTCCCTCTATATAACGCCCTTCGATGCACTGCGGATTCGGATACAACGCGGGGTCCAACTTGGACCCCATTATTTTATTTTTTTCCCTCCAATTATATTTGTTGATATAATGCGGGTATTATGGAATGTCATGGACCCCAATTTCAGCATTATATCGATGGAGCACTGTATTAAAATTGCACATTTTTTCTGTCCCCCAGCGAGCAAAAGATGGAAGTTTTCGGTAGATTTATAGTGAGTATGACGGACAGTACTAAGCACCTGATGAGCGTGTTTCAGGAGAACGCCAAGAAACAGTCTGGCGGTAAGCATCTCCGTGTTTCCTCTTCGTAAACGTGCTTAGAATTAGTATTGTTTGTGAATTTTCACTTCAATAAAATATTTACAGACACTAGTTACACAGATACTGGATGTAGTGTCAGTGTTCGAATTAACCCTCTCCCTGCTGAAGGCGAGTTAACTTGCCCGATCACATGCAGAAATAGAACACTTTGATGTTATTGAGCAAGGAGAAGGTTAAAGGGGGGTCCTGGGGGTACAGTTTGATGCATGTTCTAAGATCTCTTTGATTCGCTCGCAGGTTTCAAGGCACAGTATCGCAAGATAGGCTCTGCGTTCAAACATCTAGCTCTGTCCTTCCAAATAGACAGCAGTGAATGTGAGTATACCCTTTTCTTGTTGCCTTCATAATCGTTGCCTACGAATGAGATAATCCCGCTGTAACGTAAAACAATAATTCAATCAATCATAATTGTCCTGTACTTATTTCCAAAACAATATGTTAACAAATAAGGGAGACAGCATTAGCCCAAATTCCAGGGGTACGTTCCTTTGAGCGCAGTACACTGTACTCGCACAGACATGTGACGTCACTCCAGTAAGCTGTACGACTCGCACACATCTCGCACAAGCAAGATGGCGGCAAAGAGTTGTCTTAGATGTGGTGACGTCACTGTACTTTTTCTGTGCTATCGCACCACCTCGCTAGCAAGTACAGCCTGCACACTGTCCGAGAACTGTGTAACGCGTTCCTTTGACAAAAGTGTCTGTCCGGCGTACAGTGTGCTGCGCTCAAGGGAATGCCCCTATAGATTACGTCAGTGCATAGGAGTTGCAGCTCTCCCAGCGCCACCATCATTCTGTAGAACTTGACTCAGATCAGTAAGGAACCTTTGCTATTATAGGTAGACCTATTCATAATGATCAAGTAACACATCTTCAAACTCAGTCTCAAACATTTGCTTAACTGTTTTGTTAGTTAATACTACTATAATCTGTAGGACATCGTGTTTATTCTGTAACAGACAATGCTATTGGCTGAGACACGTACCTTGCCGATGACAGACAGACACTGGATTGGCTGGAACGTCTCTAGTTTGACCACGCCTACCCAGCCGAAGTCGTACAGCTCGTCATAGTCCTGACTGTTACACAGGCCCAGAGGATGCAGCTGGAACAGACAGACAGACATGAGAAGACAGTCAAACAAACAGACAGACATGAGAAGACAGTCAAACAAACAGACAGACATGAGAAGACAGTCAGACAGACAGACAGACATGAGAAGACAGTCAAACAAACAGACAGACATGAGAAGACAGTCAAACAAACAGACAGACATG
>JAVCKZ010063446.1:0-15008 GCA_034780755.1 Lepetodrilus elevatus
GTACAAACATGATTTTATGTATGTCAAGTGAATGTATTTTGTAGTTGTAGCTAAGAACTAGTCCCAAACGACCATAACTATCTGTGATATTATGCCTTTAAATGTACAAATTATTGTCAACTAGGAAACTACTTCTGCGTGCTTATTTTGACATGATCGTCCTTGACAGTACGTGTTTCTAGACCAAGCGATACTACTATTGCGCGATGGGAATAAACCGGTATTGTTTTTCGGTAGCCAAGAAGATAGTCCACCAAAAGTCAACACAGATCCAATCTCATACCCCCCTCGGCGTAGTTAATTAGAGGCATGATTTGATGTCACAGTAAACGGATACTACTTTTTTTTTATGGCCTCTCGTTACCGTGAAGAAGACACAGAGCAGTGTAATTTGCGTAAACAAATAATCCATTCATGACAGCATCGACGTATGCCTTGGCATAGACCACTGTACACCATTGTGCAAGACTGCACGATCACATCTTCTAACGTGTGAAAACAAAATACCAACCACGACGACTCCATAATGAGATACGGACGGATTCAATGTAAAACAAGAACATGAAAATAGTAAGACGTAGAGAGACACAATGGGAAACAGTTATAATTAGTTCAACAGATACGAGAGTTCGACTGTTCTCAAAGACTCAAAGAACACGTATTGTAATCGTACGCTTTAATAATAGAATTATGTTCGTTCCAAAGTAATACGATTACGCAATTATGTTTTTGAGTAGCACTCAAAGTTCTACAACCACTCCGTTCGTTTACGTCAACGTTATTTTCAGAATGATCTAAGCTTCAAATTGTCAGTGTTCCTGTGAGATCTAACTAATTGTTTTCATGATAAAATAATTTACAATTTTTATTTTCATCCTGAAACAATTTGTATGAAAGCCATATTAAGTTACATTAGTTTTCATTATATTTAAAATACATTATATTAAATATGTGTTGTTTCCCCATAAGATCTGCTACTGTTAATTTACTTTATTATATAAAGTGTATTATTATGCTATAATATAATAAAGTTATATGTCAATAATCATAGTCACGTATATGTTCGCTAATGCATTCTGAATTTTCAATAATCAAGGTATACATCTGTATGCAAGTCAGGCTTAGTTTACCTGCTCACACTGCCCGCTTATGTTACCCTATGTAGTCTTCAGTACCGGTCTATACCGTAGCGCTGAATGTTGTAGTAAACCTGCGAGCACCGGCTGGTACTGACAGATCAAGGATGACATCTGCATTGTCACTTTACAGATAACGCATACCATCAATATCGCGTCAGAAATGTAACATTGATGCCAGGCCCCCGGAGTGGGATTTGAACTCGTGACATTTGGTTCCGAAGTCCAACTAGTCAGGTTTATTGCATTTTATGATAATTGATAGAAATGACAATACTATTGGTGCTGCAGGATCCCTCGTGGAATATGTATTTGTTTGATTAACCTCACGGCAATGATACCGGCTAACTGATTATGAATCTGTCTCGAAATCTCAATACAACAAACAAAGCATCGGAATATAGTACTACTTCCACTCTCGACTGAACATGATAAGTCATAGCAAGACATATTAGACATCAATCAGGTTCTTCATTTAATATACGTAATTGATATCAACGTTGATTATGATTAAATAATTGATTACTTGGCATGCATGAGTGTACGTTGGATATATGAGTCAGATCATACTCATTGGAGTAAATAGCCAATTATGGTATATTTGGTGGGTTCCGCGGGTGTACATGTGTGCTTCCAAACCGTAACAACAGCATGTTCATATTTCAATAAGTATAATTACATATATGTTTCATTTGGATTAGTTCGCAGGCTAATATTACTTTGACATATGATGGCGACATAGAGAACGAGCGTCAGCGGGTCTACTAACAATATGTCATACAGGTCTCGTCGACATCGAGAAGGTTACAAACAGTTACATCAATAACATCAATAACATCAATGACATCGAGGAGAACTGTGGGCGGATCCACGAATACTTTTTAATACAAGTTTCGTTGACATTGAGACGGTTATAAGAAAGGATACGCACGACTATGCTACCCTTCGGCAGGCAACATTGGGCGTGAAAGTTATATTTATCGACTAACAATAATATTAACTCCCGGGGGAGGGAAACCGGATATTTTTCAGACGCGATATGCGCTTACCGCATGTTTGTATTCAGAACCCAGTCGAAATATAGTAATCAGTTGCCAAGACTTCTGCTCTAATTAATCAACTGATTAATGGTTATGTTGCTATATTTTAAGTAGATATACATTCTAGAGATACATTCCACTATAGTTATGTTTCCATCGGATATTAGCTAGCGGAAAACAAATGTGAAGTCATAAATAGCCATTTTTTTACGACAAAATGTACCGGCAACCTATTTGATCACCAATTTACAGTACTCGATAAACTTGGCGTGGACGTTATAGAAGACACCCTCTGGAATCACAATGTAGTCACATGTCGAGCGTATTGGATATTATTATTTGTAATACTATTATATAATTATTTGATATAATAATATGATAATATACTAGATGTATGGTAGTAAAAAACACTCTAAGACTAACAGTATATCTGGAAATGTCATGAAGCCGTCTACATGTCATAGGGGCTGTGACCGTGACTGATAAAACTGAAGAGAATAATTTGGGTTTTTTTACGTAATAATTAACCTGTCTGATGAATAGACATACGTTCTATAAATACTCTTGGGCGGATAAACAATTACATTCTTACAAAACATGCCGTAATATACATATTTCCGCATGTATGGATACCGCCATGTTTGACTGGGTTCCGTCCACAACACAAAATAGAATGCACATGCGCAATGGGTATTCCGCCATATGAGCTAGTTTAGCTCAACCCCAGAAGAAACAATCTGACCACTAGTGACGCTCCCTAATAGATAACATGAACTCGTTAGCCATATAGTGAAGTCAATAGCATAAGGATCTCCGTGTGAATACAACCTGTTTGTCGGGACTATGCCTCAATGATTGTTCTTCCTCTCCGTCTCTGACTTTGGGAAATGCGCGTATCGGGAACTCCGTTCTGATGACAGCGATTAAGTTAATTCTAAAAATAGTCTACGCATATTTAACAAATTATGTCCTCATAATAAAGTGTAATATCGCCGTTATTGTTCATGTGACAACAAAACAAAGACTATGAGGATATTTGAGATTAGCTTATGTTACTACCTTTTGAACGTTAATCTTGACCTACTATGACGAAAACAAGCAATGGAATATTGGTCCTCATATGTCCCTGTTTCACAGAACGATTCTAGCGCTGTACGAGAGTTTTAACCGCTACAGTATGTGTCATCCTCGAAACGCCGGCCAGTATGACTACACTTAACTTCCGACGAGGTTCAGTGTAGTCATAATGGCCGGGGTTCGAGGACGCAATACGTGTCTTACTCTCTTCGAGCTATGACTGTTCTGTGTAACAAGGGCTTGGTCCAGTGACATGCAGAAGGAGACCGTGGTGGTAGAGGATTCCAGATGAATACAAAGAACACATCTTATCATTGGAAACTTCTCAGCCATCTCAAAGCCATTCGCATGTGCGGTCGTGCTTAACCCACTGACTTTGATGTCTAGAATATTAATGACATCACTTTGATGTTCAGAACAGTGACGACCTAGACACCAGCGGCAGTTCAGGAAGCAATGGCGGAAAACGACGATCCTAGTAACATACATTTATTCATCTGTCAAGAGCTATATACACAACAACTCAGAATAGCTATCTCTAGTGAGGTTTCTAGCAGCAAATCGATTCATTTTGACATTGATAAATGCGAGCATTGCATACGAGACGTATTGTATTAGTAAATCGAATGGTATTTCACACAGTCCACACGTGTGTGTTACACGTGAGGCGATATACAATAAGTATATATGATAGGTATACTATCCTTACACACCTGCTTTGTGTCCGACCGGTTCTCGTCCTGTGTTGCTCGGGATTTCATCACGATTGGATTGTAATTGTAGTCGTGCACTGATAGAGAAGATACCCTCTAAAGGTCGGTACACTTAGTACATGATGCCATTTGGTTCGAAAGCATATTCTCTCTGCTCCCACTGGGTTGACTAATTGCATACTAATAGTACACACGCAGACAAGCAACTATCGTAATGGAAGTGTACACGAAATACACTCGGGGTTCGGATATCAATAGGGGGTACGAGTGCTACAACCGCAAAGGTTAACACAATGTTACTTAATAAGTATTTATGAATTATACATTAATACATCTGACTCCCGGATAACTAAACTTTGTTGAGTACAAACTCATGCTCAACTCAAGGTTCTGTTAACAAATTATCATATAAAATATGTACTTGAGCATGAACTCGTACTCAAAACGTTTCCCCTCGAGGCCAAGGCATAGTATTAATATGAATACTTTTTTTTAACGACTTGCAAATGATCATGAATAGTTATATACACTTGAATGCAGAACAACTTCCAAAGATTGAAGTTAAATTTAATATAGTGTATTTTACATTTAATTTGATGTAAATGTTTCTGCGTTTATTTTCTGCCTATTGTAGTACATGTGAACTCATTGTTGCAACACAGGCGAGACTTCAATCAATCGTGACATCACTACAAAGTATTGACATCAATGCCAAGGGTACAGTCTCCTGCAAGTACGTCTCCTAAAATAGATGTTTCATCTTCTCCGGGGCACACGCGTGGATAGTGTTGCACTTGGTAACCACGTTAGAACACCGGAGTTCCTGAAGACGATCAACGGATGCCGCCGTCACAGAATAGTGGGTGCCCTGTCAAAACCACCATTGTACATGTCTGCGAGACACAACGTAACATGATTAACGGCCCGGCGGCACGATGCCATACGGCTTCCCGAATATTAATATTTGAAGAAGAAAACACTATGTTGTTTTGGTCATCACTACACTGTTCAAAATGTCAAGGATTACAACACCTGGTGTTAACTGTCGAGTCGAGTTTGTTAAGTCCGTCATTAAATATGCCACGTGATAACCACACTGAGTTAACCTAAGTGTGTTAATTATTGAGTAATTCTATTATTTAACCTTGTGAGTTGTATCTTAAAATATGGACTCCAACGGGTCTACAAATGCAGAAATGCGAAATTAAATGGATTTGTCAACAATAACCTATCAATAAGAACAACATAGACACTGACACATGCGAAGAATAGTTTGTCCTGAACATTGATTTTAATAAACCAACACGTCGCTGATGGTTAGATTCTGTGCACCAGACCCTGAATTGTAACACATGACATTCATATCACTGACCCCTTTCAGCAATGCAATATTTCCGCTCAAGCAATCCCTGCCAGACCAGGTTTCTAGCTATTAGATTAAAAGTAAAGTAAATTAAATTATTGCCATTATATATTGGTTCAATGTCAATGTTGGTCGCTTGCAATAATGCACTGCTATCATGAACGTATGGCATGTGTCTGTGGATGAGGGCAGATACCCGCCATGTAGAATATATTGCTGTCACTAGCAGCGTCTACAACGTCTATATAGCAGGATGAAGCCACGACTGTGTGTGAATGAATCCATTTTCTCGTAGGTTTAGTGTTCTAAGTCTGTCTCGTAGGTTTAGTGTTATAAGTCTGTCTCGTATGTTTAGTGTTATAAGTCTGTCTCGTATGTTTAGTGTTATATCTCTGTCTCGTAGGTTTAGTGTTATAAGTCTGTCTCGTAGGTTTAGTGTTATAAGTCTGTCTCGTAGGTCCAGTGTTATAAGTCTGTCTCGTATGTTTAGTGTTATATGTCTGTCTCGTAGGGTTAGTGTTATACGTCTGTCTCGTAGGCTTATATATACGTCAATGTATGCGTGAGTTGAATGTAGTTATAGATGAAGAATTCGCTAACATTGTTTTCTAGAAATGGATGAGCTCGTTAACTTTTTATGACGCTAATAGGTCGATAATCCACCGGTCGTTAAAGTTTAATGACGCCAACATGTTATGATTTACAGTATACCAAAGACAGTATACGCTAATGCATACGCATACGTCTGTGTAATGAATTTCAATGTTTACTTATGTGTTCACATAAATGTATTAATACACTTAACAATGTTGCAACGTGGATGGTCTATAGCATGGCATACACGCATACCTAGATGACGATTTCTTTAGACCGTGTATTATCAGTGACGCCAGTAGCATGAGTATCCCAGCAAACACGTAACGTTATACAACGTTAAATTACTACGTTGTGTGAATGCTACGGTATATCAGTACCATTCTTCACACACTGTTGTAATGCCGTTGTATAACGTTTAGTGTTTTGCTGGTATGCTATATTTTCTAAAAGATGCGATACAAAGGCTTTGCTGCTTGTAGGCCCTATGTGTATTACGTTATCAAGTTGCATGCGTATAGCTTGGGGACGTTCCGTCAATGTGACATTCCATCAAAGAAGTTAGAACATAATAATTACCATCCACAAATATATTTGAAATACAGTATTTCCTTTGTATTATGACCTTGCTCATTACAGCGAAATTTAACAGGCATATTTAGTCAATGTTTGCAGAACGAAAAGAAAATAATTAGATGACAAACCTATCACAATAATTAATTTTCTTTCAAGTGAAAGAAATTAAAGTTTTTTTGAGTGTTTTCTAAATTAAAACTTTGGTTATTGAAATTTTACAAAGAAAAGGTCACGTCAATTTTCGAGTTTAATTATAAAATCGCTGACGGGTCTTCCAAGTTCCCATTATCCACATTACCACTTGTTATTAAAGTTGCAATTTTGCTGTTCCAAAATTAATTAAAGTGTATACGTTGAAAAGCGGATGTAATGAAAAAGCAATGACTTAATCATATTAGACGTGAAGATAGAGGCAATTTAGCAATGTCTTCGTAAATGTAATATTAATTTGGTTTACTGAGTACAATTTGCTCTTTTTTAAATATGTGTGGGTCTTCAGTAAAAATAAAAGAGATGCTGGAAAATATTATTTGGTCGTTCACATTCAGGTCTATAGTGTGTGTATTCATCAGTCATCAAAAGGAATAATAGTAGTACGTATCCAAATAGTCTATTTCCGGGTCACCCTTAAACCGCTATATATACTATACATATTTGACGGAGGTATAGCTGCAAAGTACATTCACTTGTCATATATTAAACTCATGTTTGTACTTCCAAATAGCTTTCCACCGCTGTGTGTTTGACAAATCTTCACTGAAATCCCTCTGCGACTCTTAGAGTCGGGTTTAAATCAAATACGGCCAATGGCTCTTTATAGATGATGCAAAGGGACATAACTCTGTTTGCTAGAAGATTCGTGCTTAGAACAGTAATCCATCTTTAGACAAGATAAATAGCGGAACGTTCCCCTATTTAATATAAGATATCATTTGTTTTATAACTATTGAGTGATGGGGGATAATTACATCAGTAAATAACAACTTTTGGGTTGATAAATTAAACGTAATTAGTCTCAGATCGAAATTCGTTTGTCCGATTATACAAGTCTATCAACTGTGATATTATGTCTTTAAATGTAAACACAGTGTATTTCATAAAATGTGTTTCTAAGTAAATGTTAACATTCAATGTATTAGAATGTATACTCTCCATTATTTTGGAGGAAATAAAGACAATTCATTCATTCATTAATGTATATGTTTAGTAGGCCTGGACCATGGTGTCCGTATTTCCAGGATGGATCCGAGAAGGCCATACTATACGTCATTGATCCATCCAATAAAGTAACGCTTAATTGTGTTGTTGTGTGGATCTGATTTCACTGCCATTATTACCACGTGTTGTAACTCACGAGCTCATTATAGTAGCTACGGCGGTTTCGTGAAATATGAGCCATGATGATCAGTTGAATTTACCCACAGATAGTCTTCAACAGCTTCACACCTACATAACCGGCGATAACAGCAGTGTCCTCCGGTGATTCAGGTAGAAGTCTTCAGGGCAGGATATTGAGAACATACTACTCACCCACATACATGTGTTAAGTGCAGCCATACCACGGCAGTTGTTACATGCCTGGAGGTAATAATCAGCACGTCTGATCTGGTGCAGAGGTACCAAGATTAATAATTGTAACCTACGAATAACTGTATATTAATCTTATTGGGCTGTAAATGTGTACGCCGCCCTCACTGGGCTGGAATGAACTCCACCCCTTCCGAAGGAAATCACGACATGTTTTACTGCTGCATAGCACAGTTCTCAGATGATGAACACTGATTGAGGGAAAGGAAGGCTAAGGTCCCTGGCCCTTGCACACCAAAGGCGAATTTCGCAGCGAAAAACCCGGCGATTAACGTTCTTTAAATACATGGAAACCTTACCATTTATCTATAGATGCGTGTACACCAAAAGCGAAATTCGCAACGATAAATTTCGATAGAATCTTCTGATCGCCGCGGCAATAAATAGCTCACAGATCTGGTGTGTAAGAATGTAGATGTGATGTCCTCTTAAAAGCAAATGTGTGGAGCAGTTAATAATAGTGTTACATGCAAAATATCGTTATTGGCAATAGGATTATGAATGTAATACTCCGTGATCAGCACTTCCTGCCTGTGTATGTGATCTAATTAGTTTCTACTCGTCGTCATACGAAGCTAAGAGTACTACCCTTCCCTGGGGCGTACGACCAGCAATGAACCAAAAATGTGTTTTCTTTTCTCTTTTATCCCCCCCCCCCCCCCTTCTGTTTTAATCAACGCTGGTGGCTAATAGTGTTATTTGTCATTCCAACTAATTCAACTAACGGTAACCTCGAGTATAATGTATCTAGGTTGGTAGTCATTTAAACACGTACGTGTGAGTCACAGCTGTAATAGTTTTAATTCTCTGAGCTCAAACGTCTGTGATACGAACTGATAATAATTATACACAGTATAGTGTAGTACGGTTGTATGTCCACCTGGGAAAATCAAGATAAATCATCATTATTATATATAGCTTCCGTTGACGCTTTCACAATGCATTATTATTCTAATGAATCAATGTACAACAATACATATTGCCGCACATCGATTCATCACACTCACACCTCATGTGTATTTAAAAGGTTATAGCGACCCAGACGCACAAATAACCGAAATTATAGTTAGTTGAATTGGCTAATATAATATGTACTATAGCAGCATATTAGCTATCAGAGTCGATTAAAAATATGTGTTAATTAACAAATAAGATGCACTTAGTTGTTAGCGCATAACTTCTGATTCGTATGAATAACTATATTATGCGCTAATAACCAATGCATCTTGCAAAACAATGTTGGTATAGCCATCACGGCGTTTCTAATGACGTAAGATGTAGCCAACTGAATAGCAATGCTATATGCATGATACGAAGTATATCTCTAGGTTCGCTATTTCTGGATCCGATGATTATACAAGCACATGATTGTGTTATATTTCATTACTGCAGGGAGTTGAGAAGGAACACTGAGTACTGGTATACACAGATCCATTGACCGGGGATAATAATGTGGCGCTTAGAGCATGCCTTAGGGGGTGGATTTGGCGCATTATAAGTGGCCTATTATTATTGTGTTCATTGATTGGAGTACTTTGGAGTATTTTAAGTAACCTATACATTGCAGAACACGTACAATCATTGCGTGCAAGAATAATGTAGAATTATTCCAAAAATGCGAATATATGTAAAAATAATTATCAACCACATTGACATTTTCCAAGATGGCTGCCATGGCCGCCATTTGGGGTGCGTTCAAAGACACAAGGGCTGAGTAAGCCGCTTAGCTAAACTGGTTCCTTTTCCCATCTACGGTTCATACGACGTTTGATCCAATGGCTAGTTTGGTAAGCCGCTTGCGTCTTTGAACGCGCCCCTGGTCTCAGACCACAATTAATAACCTTCTTTGTTTGTCACTATTTAGCACAAACTCCAACCTGCATAGTAAACATATTATTCAGGCAATATCTTTTGTAATAAGGTGGGTGTCTGACTTGGATCCGACTATTGCCAAGGTAAACAAGGTGTTGGTTTGGGGTGACCTATTTGGCTCGGCTTGTTTATTATGGGGTCCAGACATACCAGTATTCAATTAATTGACAAATAAACCAAGGCCACAGACACTATGGAGTTTCATCGTTTGCAAGCAAGCCACATCCCATCTAGGAGAGTACTATGTTTTCTGACGTTTTTCAACAAGGAAGTGATGTAATTCTTGTCTGAGTCCATCTAATAAATGTTCTATGGTTCCATATCTGAAACTTCTTATATAGTTATTATACGTGTTTATACCAAGTGTACGTGCACTTCTATGAAAACAACTCCGCATTTGGACTGTATGCAGCCTTATTACCTGATGTCCAGACCACCGTCCTATGACGAATATGAATCAAAGAAGAGTTAACAAGCGAATGTTCATGTGGTCAGACGGAATACCGAAGAAGAATTGGAATCACCGTGTTAAAAACATTTTTAAGAACTTGCATCTAGCACATTTTAATGACGCTCATATAATTGAACCACGCCCCTTTATTAAACTTGTTAAAGTATCTGCTTTTAATGAATACAAACAAGAATGGAAAAATCAGCTACTGTCGGAACAAGCAAGAACTGGGAACGGGAGAAACAAACTGCGACTCTACAAGCTATATAAGGAAGAATACAAAGAAGAGTCTTACCTACGTACCCCTATGAGCCGTGGACATAGGAGTGCTTTTGCCAAATTTAGATGTGGGGTGGCTCCGTTACGAGTAGAAACTGGCCGATATGAAAATATACCTTTTAATGAAAGATTGTGTTTTAATTGTCTGGATACTGTAGAAGATGAAATACATGTAATGTGTTGAATGCCCTTTATACTGTGATATATGTGAAAATATGTTTTAAATCTACAAACAGCCTACCTTTAATATTTTATCTCGAACTGAATTATTTATAAGCTTACTCTCGAATCCGGATCTTATCTTCCACATTGCCAAAGCCTGCCAAAATAGTTTAATCAAACGCCGGGATGTACTGTATACCAAATAATGTGTGTATATTGTTGTGTACATTTGCATATATATTTAAAAAAATTAAGAATGAGTATTATATACATATTACATAATTTTAAAATATAGTTTATACAATTCTTAACTGATTCTATATACTAGTATTGTCCTGATTATATATTGTCCTATTTTTGTCTCTCATAAATCGCTGAGCGATTGGTCATAGGTATGATTTGATTTATGTTTTATATCATATAATGTACTGCTATGTCTACCTATGAGCGAGACGTAATAAACTTTTGTTTGTCTGACCTACCAATCGACCACGGAACACAGTTATATTGAAATGATCGAGCAATCACCCGTCGGTCGTTGAGCTATCATATGTATTTTAGACTTTTCGTGACTTACATCATTCACAGACGGTATGCTATTGGTATCAGATAGACGAATGTACCTATTACTTTACCAGATATATTACTATAGCTATTCAGAATGCAAGCCAAAATCAAAAGCTATCCAGATAGTTGTTGAAATGTATTCTTATTTTTTTCTTTGCGGAAGACATTCAATCATATAACGGTGGCCTTGACTTTGATATGCATATAATTCCTCTAGACTCATCGGCCCATATTAACGAACGCGGTCTGGACCAGGTAAAACGCGAGTTTAACCTTAAACGGTATTATGGAAAGCAGTTTACTGGAAACTGAGTCTGGACCTGATTTTGGTATGCCTGTTTTCTATAATATAGTGTTTGCTAAACCAAGAGTTTGGGTTTCCGTAAACCAAGACTAACGTTAATCCAGGTCTATACACTAAACCGCGTGCGATAATATGGGCCATCGAGAGCACTAAACTAGCTTTAAGATATTGCGCAATAATTAGATAGGCCTAATAATTATCTTCCTTGGTTTGTCCAGTACCAGCCGGTGCTTACAGGTTTACTACAACATTTAGCGCTATGGATGTTTCAGGTTTCATATCCTGCCCTATCCGGACATTACAAACCGTGATGTAAGTGAAATAATCTTGAAAGCGGATCTAAAGACCAAATTGTTTATGAACCAAAAAATGGGATACTACTACATTGTATTATCATTTTTAAATTTATTTATTTATTTAATAATTATATTAATTTGACAATCCGTATATAATCCAGTGCGTATTTTCTGCATTCAAGTGATAAGGAACAGTCACAGCTCTGGGTTGCCAATGAGATAAGTGAACATATTGATAGAGAACTGCAGCTAGTTAGTATGATCCGTAAGTGTTAGTGTACAAAGTGCACATAATGGTAATGATAAATTATATTAGTGTTGTGGTGTATTGTATACATGTACTTTAATCATGACACGGAGTACAGTTTGGTGTCCTATATCATCATGTTTCAAGGTGGTGAATATAATAGGCCTACTATATACATACGTTTTTCACTTAAACGTTGCGGGTATTACAGCTGATTACTATTAATATCTGGGCATCGTTTCTCGAAGCTCTCGTATCTACTACGAGACCATAAGCACTCTCGTAGCGATCTCTTGTACATGGCAATCTGGATATCGTTTCACAGAGCTCTCTTAGCCGCTAAGGGACCATAACACCCCCTTTGTCGATTGGTAATGCATTGCTAAGAGAGTGCTATGGTCTCTTAGCGGTTAAGAGAGCTCTGTGAAACGATACCCTGAGTTACGAGAGCGCTATGGTCTCGTAGTGGATATGAGCGCTTCCAGAATCTAAACGATACTCTGGGAATTTAGTGTGACTGTGTTGACATGTTATCGCCATTTTAATCACAGCTTGTTAGTGATATGCAGTATTGATACGATCTTATTGGATAACACACATAGTATGGTGGAGGTAAATAAAAAATGGTATCTGAACATTAGACATTGCGTCAGGTTGTTTCTGCAAGTACATGCTGGTCTCTATGTCGGCGGAGGTACCGGTCCCTCCACCACCCAGCCCATCCCACCCCAACATTCATTTATGAATAATTAAATCAGCGCTTCTGTAGATCTATTCCCTACAAGGGTTAAAAACACAAATGTTACATAAAGGTCACTCGAAACTAATCTTTATTTGTAGGAAAATACAACCCAAAGCATAAGGGATGGTATTATTCCATGAACATTGATGAACATTATCCAAAATGAATTGGTTTTTTTATCATTTAATTAAAATGCACTCATTCTATTGTTTTCCAATGTGTTTTCATAACTTCCGGTTTATTCTCGTGGATGAGCTCAAGCGAAACTTTGTAATAGGTACAACATTCAGGTAAAAATAATTTGATGAAAACACGTGCGTGCCAGAACAGTAATGTTACAGGCCGCTGTTTCGAGGATGCTGGCCTATGCTCATCCTCGGAAACATAGAACATTATGACTACGTCAACGCGGGTCCATATTTTTAGAGCACACGTAACCCCCACGCAACACTCGCATGTCTATAATAGCAGTGGCACTCTCTGATTGGTTGTACTGTAATGCATTCAGCCTGACCTTTCATCTGAGAAAAAGGAGTTCTATATAGGCAGTGATCCCATGTTATTTGTCAAGGAGGTTAGTGTACATAGTTATAATGGCCTGTGTTTTCGAGGATGGCCTATGCTATGTGAAGCTTGGCTGACATTTTAAGAGGGCTTGGCTTCGCAATAGGTATAGTTGACGCATCGTAAAATCCTTAAATCGCTAGCTTGCATCGAAGTGTGTTTTACAGGAGTGAGTGAATTATGGAGTTTAACGTCGCTGCGGGAATCCTTTCTTACAGGATGCCGCAGTGTTAAAATTAGACATTCACCAGTAACATGAAATAATTAAAACTATTCTGATGAAATAGGTACTGCAGTATAGATTTACATATATGTTACAGGCAATCTGTGAAACCAGTCATTTTAGACATTACGTGATCACGGAGTGACAGGCATTACGTGAAATGCCTGAATATTTATATATATACACAGACGTATATATATATATATATATATTTGTGTGTGTGTGTGTGTGTGTGTGTGTGTGTGTGTGTGCGTGTGTGTGTATATATTTGTGTTTGTGTGTGTGTGCGTACGTGTGTGTGTGTGTGTGTGTGTGTGTGTGTGTGTGTGTGTGTGTGTGTGTGTGTGTAATTAATATATACATACACACACAAGTATACATACGCATACACAAACACAAACTTTTGTTTTAATCTGTATTAGGTAGCCTATATCTAACTGCAGGGTTTAGGGCTCGTTGCAGTTGACTGCACCCGAAGAAGGTATGTACAAGCTTGAAACATGACGATATAGGACACATAGGTGTATTCTTTGACATACATTACTCCCCAAAACAGATATAATGTTTCTATTGATTGTAGTGCCTTGTATTGTACACCGAGTAAAGATCCATCTGCATTTGATCTGGGCTCTCCATAATATATAAATAATTAACAGTCGCCTGAGGATCGCCATGGAGGCGTGAAACTTTTAGTTTCGGCTACAATACTGTGATATAAATAGATATAAATAAATAAATATATATCCCAGACGTTATCCATAGAGTATACTATTGCTAGAGAGGTTTCGTGACACTACGGTTACCATTTACGGTTAGGTTATCAGTTTGTTCGTAGTATGTGACGTCAGAGACTCGCCCGAAGTATAGTTTCCCGTTTCTGACAGTCCGGATTCCATGGAAGGGCCAGATACAGGAAACTACGCGTCGGGCCAGTTCGTACAGAAGGTCCCCAGGGACGTATCGGGGGTGGGGGGATGCAGTACAGGGACTTATGTTACTAAGGGGGAGCGTGCGAATTAAATTTATGTCACAGTCATACAGAATTGTCTGCGGTCTTAGTATATGAGTCATTCTCAAATATTGCTACCCCTGGTCACATATACATTACTAAATATAATGAAATAATACGGTATTTAATACGGACAACTAAAAGATCAGAATGGATACATTAACATGAAAAAATGTTACACACATATTACTAAGACCACACTGGAA
>JAVCKZ010063457.1:0-15008 GCA_034780755.1 Lepetodrilus elevatus
TAGCGATCTCGCTCTCTCTCTCTCTCTCTCTCTCCCCTCTCTCCCTCTCTCTCTCTCTCTCTCTCTCTCTCTCTCTCTCTCTCTCTCTCTCTCTCCCTCCCTCCCTCCCTCCCACTCTCCACTCCCCCATATCAGTGTAGGTGGTTGGTGCTCATGGCGACCAATGCTTTAAACAAGGTGGCTCTTCTGCCATCATCGTAATGACAATATATGACCTCTCGTAAAAGGGCATATAAACTGACTTGACTCGGCATTCCATAGCTGTAAACCGTTAAGCGCCACTTGCCCTTGCCAAACTGCCAACCACGAGATCACTGTACGTTATAGCTCTTCTATCTTCAACGTCTAACGTAGTTCTTGTCAAGCCGACGGTTCTTGCCTTTTCTTTTTCGGTTTTGAACTATTTGTTTTACTCTTTTTTTTCTTCTGGCACTTCAAACGATATTTTTTGGACAGTTTTAAACATTTAAATGTCAAGTTTTCCAAACAAATAATAATATATGTTTTAAGTGTCACGTATTATTGCATACCCATAGAGAAGAATGTGCACTTCAAATGATATTATATTATACAGTTTTAAACATGTAAATGTCAAGTTTTCTAAATATATCATCATTTTATTTTAAAGTGTCATGTATTATTGTATACAATACCCATAGAGATGCAGAACGGAACTTTAGTGTTATACCGGTACATCTTATACATAATTATCTATTGTATATTACTTCTCTTAAGTACATGATATCCTTGTAGTTCCTACAGTGTAATGGTTTGTTAGTTTTCGTTTGTCTTTTGATATACATGTACTATGATAAATTTGTTTGTGCCTAGGTAGTGATGAAATATAATCTACATCCTTAATTAAAAACAAATATGACGGCCTAAGAATTTGAAAAGTAAAATGTGTGATGTTATTTTAACGTATGTCGGTAGTTCTTTTGTACGTTCTAATTTCTCATTTCTTTTTCGTGTTTGAACAATTATGTCTTGTATCTGATTGCAATACCTTTATAGAAACACGACGGGTTCTCTTCTTCTGACTTATTATTAGCACATCCAGCGTGCAACGCAACAGCTTCACAAAACTGGTTTTAAACTTTATGAACATGCTTCTGTTAATAATTGTATACGGTCCCTATTGCCTACATGTAGGCTTGGTCTTTTGACGGTAGTACGCACACATTTCTTTGTGAAACGGTAACAACTCCCGACGACAGTTCCAGAAACTTTCCGTGTGTTTTACAAGTCTCTGCGGTTTGGCCCAACCCTCCCAAATCTTGTTCTCTGGGATGGTAGCGATCAATTCAGAGGTCCGTGTTGATACGAGAGCCTCGCTTCCGTCCCGGGAGAGCGTTATTGTTACCCGCACGTGTCAAATTAAGAGGTTAGACGTGTCTGCAATGGCCAGGGGACTTTGGGGATAACATTTTGATAACACATACCATTATTTATCCACATTTCGCCGGTGTATTGAGTCTGCGTGCTGCGCCATCAGACATGCCGTTACAGGATTGGCCCCAGAGTAGCCCATTCACCGGCCGTGTTTAACTGTTGCTCCGTAAGACCGGAAGCTGACAGAACGGCACGTCTGCGCTCCTCGTGACCCAGACGATGCGTGTGCGTTGTGTTTGTGTTTGTCAAGACATCGCTTACTATTGATTCTGTGCCGTTCCTCCTCACACCAGACGTTTATGGAGGATTGGTTCCAATGTTCCTTTTCACAGACACAATATTTCCCTCTAGTTTCTTCTCTGATTTTATGTTTTTAACTGTTAAAGGAAACAGATATATACCGTAGTCTCAGATTGTGAAAATGTGTCTTGTCAGTCTCAATTCATCAGATCGTATTTATCTTTAGAATTGGTCCTCGTCCATAAGTTTTTAATAGTGTGAAAATCTATATTTCGCCAAATCCATATTCGAAAGCATGCTCATGACGCGACATTATAGTTTTTTTTATTACTATTCAAAGACTTGCAATCTTTACTTTCATTTTTGTGTCAATGCATTTTACGTTTATACTGTTTAATATTTTTCTTTATTTTTAAATTGAGATTTAGGGCCGCTTTCAAGATTCTTTCATTTCTTCCTCCTTGTCAATTTACGGCAGCAGGAAATCCGCAACATCCATAGAACTGAATGTTGCAGTAAAACTGCACCGGTTGGTACTGACACTGACACACCATGGGTGATAACTGGAGACAGCGCATCATGTAAATTATATATAAACTCGTTACAAGGTGTTACCGTCAGTAGAGTATAGTTTTCAGATTGTAGGTGGCTTCTAGAAAACATGCTTTGTTTATGTCGAAAATTGTCATCAATGCGTGAAGCAACCACGCCTAGTGTATAACAGATAAATGTAGTCTGTATTGGCTCACAAGGGTTTATCACCTCCAGACTGTTATATGCTACTTAATGGGTAAACACTGCAAACGAGCTCGATAAGTTCAATAATATGTAATATGTAGCGCTATGTATACGCTCGAAAATAGGTTTTAGTCAAGTATAATTATTGTATAACTTATTATTTTTAAAAGGTTGTGCAGTAACTGTGTGAGTAAATGTGTACATCAACGTCAAATATATGTATATAATATAGACGTAAAACGTAAAGATGAATAATTCTTATTATGAGTTATCATGTTCTTTTGTCGTAGAAATGACAACACTCATTATACGTACACGCGTACACATGTAGGTCTGCATAGATGAGATAGACAAGCTCGCGTTCTGACACACGCGCATTCAAAGGCACGCGCACACACGTATGTCGCATACATACGACTCATAGACACGCTCGCGCGCGAACACACATGCACCACACACACACACATGCACATGCTTGCTAATCAGGGGCCGGAAATGCTGGCTGTTAAAAGACCTATGACTTGGTTTCGCTGATTATTCCAAAAGTCTAGGCATCATAGATTTCTAACGATCAATGTTAGCTAAAGAAATGTGATATATTCTCAAATGTGTAAAGGAACATTTTGTAAAATAATCTCGGATTACCATCATTTTTTATTATCTCGACTTTGATGCGGAAAAATACGCATTTTTCCATTTTGGCATTTGGCACAATCGTCACGTGTCATTGCATTAAAACGATATTGAAACACATAAAGTTCACGATTGTAAATAACATAATTGCATTTCCAAATTAATAATTGACTGACGAAACATATCCCCCCAAAATAAGTGGTTCGTTTTCATAGTCTTTCAGTATATAATGGATTTGTAATATTACTAAGTACGGTGTACTTGATCTTCATTGACACCTTCACAGCCAATAGCAACGTGTACAGGGCATCGCTGGCAGTCTCCAGCGGGACGAACGTTAATTAAGAAGTACGTAATCACCTTGCGAACGTCACGTGACGCTAATGCGAGAACTGGCGTGGAGATTCGAGAGTTGGCGAGGCCAGCATTACACTGCGCCTCGGAGCGAAGAGAAGTTAACGAACTCCCACTACAAGAACACATTTATCGCTGTCGTTTTATTTTAACTAAGTTTGTCATCGAATATTCCAGTAAATGGACTCCTAATGGCCCGCACGTTGCTGTGAGAAAATGTCCCGAGCTAAGTGGAGATAACCCTTGTTCAAAATGGCCAATTATTTGTGTTATTTACGACAAGTCGTAAATTGGCCATATAATGGTTTAGACAGGTACATGTATCTTCAGCAACGCGAATTTAGAAACTGCTTTTATTGGTGATAAATCAAGCCATAACAAATGGTATCTAGTTAACATTGGCATTTTTTTCACTACATAAAGCATGATATCGTTGATATCTAACATGGCATGTGAAGATTATGAAAGAGCGAATCGTAGTGATACATGATAACCTTTCAATGTAATGTATATTTTAATCAGCTTGATATAAATTTAAGTGAGAGTACTATATATCTAACATGTAGCCTACATCATCATGTAATTATTTATTCTATTTTTAAAATATTACAAGGAAAGGGAAAGAAACGAAAGAGAACTATTTTGCTCTATGTAGTAATGATTTCAGATAAATATAAAACAACTTGCTTAACTAAGTTTATTTCAGCCACTGGCCGTTACACATTTAGGATTATTTCACACTAATAATAAGAATAATAATAATAAATTAGAAATACAGTAGTAATAATAATAACAATAGTAATAAACATAATCTAATAGTAGCAAGAATGTACCCCTAAGCGTTGTGATGGACGACGAACGCCGTAGTCACGAAAGACCGCGTTCCATCACGCCCGACATGAGAGGGCTGATAATCTGCAGGGTTTACCCTGGGTTAATCTTTGCACCGAGTGACCCCCCAACCTACGCGACTGTGCACCCACTGGGGAATAGGAATGAAATATAGACGACAGCGTAGCAGCAGGAGTCGCTGTCTTGACTACAGACACATCTCCTGGTCGTAGTGGCTGGCAAACAAATGTCCTACAGTATGTTCACTGCATGTACACGTGTAGTCTATTAAGTTCGTATTAGTGTGATGTATGCCTTTCGAAAGATAGGAATTTACGTTAGGGATAGAAGTGAGGATATTTTAGTTTCCTTTCATGTTGCATCATCCTCTAAAATACAGGACCAGGTTGCTTAAACATACGCTACCGTGGGCGCATTTACTGTGTATATATGATGATGCAATAGGGGTGGTTTTGTTGCAAATGACTTGCAGTTCTGGATGATTTACATGTGTGGATGTATTTGATAAATGTTGGTATACTATAGACGGACGTGTAGAGGAAAGTATGGGAATGTCAATTATGTGGCGGTATTTGATAAATGCTGGAATAGACACGCATTGCCGTTCCAGTTCCGGTTTCGATATGCCTATTGATTTATGTTGCAATTCCAGTTATGCTTCTCTTGCAGTTTCAGCTTTAGTTTTTGTATATCTATTGTTTTCTCTTACAATTCCAGTTCCGGTTTCTGTACGTCTATTGTTTTCTCTTACAATTTCAGTTCCGGTTTCTGTATGTCTATTGTTTTGCCTTGCCGTTCCAGTTTTGGTTTCTGTATGTCTATTGTTTTATGTTGCAATTCCAGTTCCAGTTCCTGTATGTCTATTGTTTTCTCTTGCAATTCCAGTTCCAGTTCCTGTATGCATATTGATTTCTCTTGCAATTCCAGTTCCGGTTTGTGTATGTCTATTGTTTTCTCTTGCAGTTCCAGTTCCGGTTCCTGTATGCATATTGATTTATCTTGCAATTCCAGTTCCGGTTTCTGTATGTCTATTGTTTTCTCTTGCAATTCCAGTTCCGGTTTCTGTATGTCTATTGTTTTCTCTTGCAGTTCCAGTACTGGTTCGAAAACCTGACCTCTCTGAACACTGCTTTGCTGTACAATCCTCTACTAAGCATTCCTACCAAGGGCTGGATACCCCACAGTCAAACAGGTGCGTATCAATAATAATAATAATAATAATAACGGTACGACTAAAGAGCAACTTCCCGGAAGTGTGTATAATGTGTAGCCTAACACTAGGTATACTATATAGCCTACACGTATGATACTATGCTATTTAATGGAGCCTGTTTGGCTTTCCGACCCTTTACCCGTGGGAATGCTTGTGTTTTGCGACGTGTTGGCCGGTATCCGTCTTCAGAACAATGGTAGCGCCGAACAGTGGAAAAACCAGGCCCCGAGATTACGAAACATATTTTTCAGTACGATTCCATGCTATAAACGCAAAGAGCAGAAGGTCTCGTCACTTTGAACACACGTGCATTGTGCATCTGGAAACATATAGGCCTATGGTATTATGTTGTATCTCACCATAGTAGCCTATAGGCCCACGCGGGCGATTCACCAATACGTCAATCCTCTATATACAAAACCCAGTCTCAGTCATTTGTCAGATCGTCATTCGTAGGTAAAGAGGACTCGACTTCTGAATGATCGCTTAGCTGTCTGTTCGCCTCGTTCGCGTGGTTTAATGCAATGTGTTAAACAAGGCACAAGTCGGGCCACTTTGACTGGGAAGGAGGGGAAATGGGCAAAGCATTAGGCCTGGAAGTTTCAGGTGTCACAATCGCGGGTGATTACTGTACGTAGACATTGCATTAGCAGACTCGACGCGTGTCTCTATCGATATAAAACACCGCGTACAGATGTTGAACATGTACTACTCAACGTTTGATAGGGATAACCGGGTCAATATTTCTATAATGAATGGCTGTGCAGACACAATCGTGCTGAATCGTTTGGATTGGTTCAGAAATGTGTTCATATTATTTCCATGACATTTCAGGGTTCGATTATCGATGCATCGATAATTTTACCGATTCAAAACTGTTCATCGATAGAATACTACACGATGTAATGTATTGTTAAATTGAACAGAACAAATACAACAGTGTTCAAGCAATAATTCGATTGACAGCAGATAAACAAATTCACGAATTAGTGCATTTCAGCTCGCTGCGATAGAATAGGCCTACTCATAGATAACGACACTTTAAAAAAACCCATACTCAACAGTTTTGTTCACAGATCCTCCATACAAACTTTGAGCTAGAACATGCAATCGTACTCAAACTGTTTCGTAATCTCTGGGCGAGGACTTCGTTTCACGATAGGGTCGTACGTACCGTTAGTTCGAACATAAATCGAAGATTACTTCATTTCATTACTTCATTTCCTGTTATACTAAAGCCATGTCGGATAATGCGCACTGAATTACGCCCGAACTACAGTACGTTCGACCCTTTTGTGCAACACAGTCAGGTGTGGTGGTGGTATTAGACCCAGAAACCGTCGTCTACACGAGCAATGTATTTAGACTACACTTAAACAGATGCCGATTGTCTAAACATCATAACTGTCGAAAGTGATACTCAAAACGAACGCAGACGCATTGAAAAGTATTATTCGGGTTTCCCCGATTCCGTCTGTACAGTTTCTCAGAGCCTGGTCCCTTGGAGTATTAACACTCTCCATGCTGTGGGCAACAGGAGTTGCCGTAATGAGCCGTGTTTGTGCCTAATCCATCAGGGAGAGGGTTAAAACCGTGTACTCCCGGAGAGTAGTAGACGTCACTATTTGTTGGAACAATCGTCAGACGGAGCGATCTCAGTTTACTGTAAACGTTTTACTGCTGCAACTTTATGTTTTGAATCACCCTCGCACCCCAGCGGTACGTAATCCCGTTCAGGACTGCCTTCATGTGGTACATACTAGTATCTAGAGGGAAACTTGCGCAAACAGCCAACAATGGAATCAATTTCCCGATGAATTTGGTTTCAAAATCTATCCAATGAAATAGATTTTATCATTGTTCTATTTATTGCTCCTAAACTGTTTGCGAACGTTCTCTCTAGATGTGTGCCAGGGGTACCACAAGAAGAGAGTCCTGAACGGAATTAAGTCTCGCGTTGGCGCGAGGATATGTGAACTCGGACCCCGAGATTACGAAACTTTCTGAGTACGATTTCATGGTCAATCTAAAAATGTACATAATGTTTTATGAACAAAACTCTGAGTTGAGTATACAATCGTACTCAGAAATGTTTCGTGATTTCGGGGCCTGGGTATCCTTTCATGAAGCTCTCTTATCCGCTAAGTAACTCTATTTCCCCCCGATAGCTAATACACTACAAAGAGAGCGCTATGGGCTCTTTAGTGGATAAGAGAGCTTTGTGAAAGGATACCCAGGTCCCGAAATCTCAGCAAGAAGAAGTCTTGAATGGGTCAGTGAGTGAACTTTAATGGACGGCCATCTTGTTATTAATGCATGAATACACTCTCTCCGGTGCTCGCGGGTAGGCCTTATACGACTATTTGGATTCACCGGAAGTGGTGTCATGTACACGTGTACACACTTGCCGGCGGATAACCTCTGGATTGCGAGACAGCACGCGCGTTTGTTATCATATACCCCGTGTCTGGCCGTTGGGATAAACAACTCTACTGAATCATTGAGCAATACGACGATTGTGTATTTATCTAGAAGTGATACAACAGTCGGAAGCGCAGCGCATCAAGGGGAATTACACATTATAACCTTTTGCTTTTGTTTTATTTCTTCATTATTTTTTCTCCATTTTGTTTCTCTTCATTTTTGTTTATCTTTGCGTATCGCTGCCACGCGCTACATTTTGCAAGCATGTGTTTCAAGTGGTATTAGATATCATGTTGCCACCCCAAAGTATAGAGATCAACGTCCATGTGAAAAAAAATCCTTTATATCTGACGTCAAGGATGTGACCAATTCATTCGATATCTGCGCAATCTCGAACATCTATCTGGTATCTACGTAGTTTCTAGACCATGACCAGTGGCCTGCTAACCTGCTAACCAGAGAAGTTTCAGATCAGGCTTAACCTTATTAACAGTAGGGCCTACGTTTGTATAAAACAACTTTTGTTTAGTTGACTTTACACATTAGTTTGAGTGTGTAGAGAAAATGTATTATTTAGATCATAACAACTGTATATAATTGAACCATGATGATTCCAGATGAAAGAATTTCAAGATTATTTCACGTATATCACAGCTCGTCAGTATTCAGGCAGGAGGAAACCCGCAACATCCGTTGCGCTGAATATTGATGTAAACCTGCGATCACTGGCTGGTACTGACAGACCAAGGATGATAACTGTATTGCCACTCTACAGACAACGCATCCTATCAACATCGCGTAAGAAACTAAACTTTCGTGAACATTGATGTCGTGCTCTTGGGACGGAATCTGAACAGGACCTTTGGTTCCGAAGTCCAACATTCTACCATTTAATTGCGCTACCACCCTTCTCCTATGTATATGTAATAACACTTCATGATATTTGCTAATGCTAATACTACTAATACTACTAATACTACTAATACTACTAATACTACTAATACTAGATGTAGTAGATGTTCCTACAAAATCAATAAAGAAAACAACTCACCTTCATCTTCTGTTCAGTGTTTCAGATGTCTATCCCGTGTACGGGCAAAGAAAAGGGCGTGGCCTCGCTATTGCTCGGCCTTCGAATTTTCAACAACAGCAGCGGACTCGCTCTCGATGGCACTCCGATATCTTTTACCCTGAAGAAGCACTGCGAGGCGTTCGGTAAGAACCTTTTTACGTGACGCTATATCAGGGGCCGGTTCCACAGAACGTTCGCAATGAGAGTCGTAACTCCAATACGTTAACATGAAGCTATGACACTCGTAGAGCTAAGATCGTTCTGTGAGACAGGGGCCTGTCTATTAAGAAAAATATAATGGAATAGTATATGTGCACCTGAATTATCGTAAATATAGTAACTTTAAGAATTGTTTGCGAAAAACGTAACGTAAAATACAAAATATTACGTATATTTGGCGCATGTTAGTATTCATACAATCTGATTTTAATATTACTGTAATCTTTGCTCGGTTTCGCAATGTAATGTATTATAGAAAAATGATCGATGTATTATCTGCTGCAATTTTAATACAGTAGTCGGTCAAACGTACTTCAACATTGATGATTTTTTTTTCAAAATTGTGGCTCAAAGTTATGCTTTACTCCGAAAGAGATTGTCCTGCGGTTTAAGAGTCCATAGATTTAACAGTACATTCACTTGGCGTATATAGCTTTTGTATCTCCAACTCTTTTACTAGTATATATTCGTCCATCTGAAGTAATTCAATTAAATAATATGAACATATTGAGAACGAATGGGGCATAAACAAATAAGTAGCTAGTTAAATAAACATCTTTAAGTATATAAATCAAGTGTACAGTTTAACTTTTTTTGTGTGAAAAAAAACATCGTTTGTCAAGTTCAAACGATGCACTCAATTTGGAACAATTCCATTTGTTGTCAAAGGAAACAGAGAGGCTATGCTCGTTTATGTATGAAATTTAAAACCAAACATGCAGAAAGAAAAAAAAGGTTCCGTGTTGGGCGCCATTGTAACAAAAACAAAAAGAAACAGCCGACAGCACGAGATTGTGGAATATCACGGTTTACAGACACAATACGACTGCCGATTAATTTATGTTCTAAGGTATAAAATACAAGCAATAAAATTCATAGGATAATCTCTGACCTGCTTATTGTTAAAATATAACGTGGATTAAATCAAACCATATGCATTATTCAATTTAGCATATATTTAACATTACAGCTAAATTACTTTTTTCAGTCGAGTGTATTTCGAGCTCGAGATAAGACATAAAACTGTATGCCATTTTTCTCTGACATTATGCTGAATATAAAGTTTAACAATTAAATTTGCATAGTTAATAGGCTTTATACTTCTCATTTTTACAAGGCCACAGACTAATTATATACTAGTATACCATAAAACCGTCAGAGTTCACATATACAGGGACTTCATCATGCTGGTTCGCTATGTTGCAATATACATTGCGGTCTTATGTCAGATTTCAATATCGCTTCATTTACGCATGAGCAACCTTCAATCCGATTTTATACTTTTCCCACCAGCCAACCTTGTGCAATCTGCCGAGCGTGACGGGCGCAGCTTGTCAATACTTTGAGTAAATGCACGCCAGTTATGAGTTGATTTCTGTTGGTAGTATTTGAATCTGTTTTTAAGTGCGTAAGACGGATGCAAAGTGTATTCAATCTAAACTCCAATTTGAAACATCCCATGATTCAGTAATTAAAGTCAGACATTATTATTATCTCGCATATGGATGGAATTGTAAACTTGCCACACACGTCGAAATTGTGTTCTGTAGGCGGCAACACACACACACACACACACACACACACACACACACACACACACGCACACACACACACATCTAGATACTTTCCATCTAAAATATATATCACTTTTTCTTTTCATTTTACCATAGATTATAAGGAACCAATCAACGTGACTAATTTAAAATACACGTGTTTCATTGGTCGAATGGTTAACCAATCACAATTCACATATTATTCATATCCATTAATGCCCATATGTTGCAGGCCGAGTTGGTGTACGCTAACTATGCTCGCGATGTTGATTTCGAAGCCCTGGTTAAGAAAAACGTCAGTGTGTCGGGGAAAATAGTCATTGCTCGTTATGGGAAGATATTCAGAGGCAACAAGGTAGGTGTGAGAAGCTGCAAGTGTCATGACACGCGTCCTCTAAACTAGGGCTCAGTGTGGTGGGGGTGTATGGTGATTGTGATGCTGCTGCTGCTGCTGCTGATGATGATGATTCGGATGCTGCTGCTCATGATGACAACGATGATGATGATGGTTATGTTGGTCGTGATGATGATGGTGGTGATGGTAGTGATTGTGATGATGATGATGATGGTGGTGGTGGTCGTGATGGTGGTGGCGATCCTGATCCTGATTCTGATCCTGAGTCTCATTCTGATGATGGTGGTGGTGGTGGTGGTGTATGGTGATGTATGGTGGATGGTAGTGGATGCCGATGACTATTTTATAAAAAGAAAAGTGATATAACTAGAAATAAGTAAATCATTATAAGCATGCACTAACAATTCACGTAGCATTGGTATATGAAATCGTCTTTAAATTTATATCGTATAGTATAAAATAGTATAATTAATTCGAAGCATACTGTCGAGAAAAACAAAAACAGCACACAAAAAAAAACATCATTTAATATACTGGTGACAATGCAGGTAAACTTTGCGCACCAATATGGCGCCGTAGGAATCATCCTGTTCATGGACCCCGGCGACTACACCGATGGAAGTGGGACAACTTATCCCGACTCAATCTGGCTGCCCCCTACCGGTGTACAGAGAGGAAACATCGTCCTCGTCAAGGGAGATCAGGCCACACCCGGTTACCCAGCTAAATGTAAGAATACGGTTGTTTAGTGTAATGCGTTTAGAGCATAATAGAAATACAGGGCATTGTGTCTACGGCAAGATCATACTTGCATATATGGAATAATGGTCGCTAAAGAGATTGTCACATATTCTGAAAGAACAATCATTCCCAGACATTTCTCCGATTTTTTATTGATTTAGAAATATACTTATTTCCTATCCAAAGGCATGTAACATGATGATTTATTGATCAATTCAAGTTCCGTGCTCAAATTCCAATTGCAAAATGTGAGTTGAGCATCACTAAATTTGACTTTTAAACGTTTCATAATCTCGTGCATTTGATTTAGCATTGACAGAAGCATAAAAATATATGTTGGTTGTATCACGGTATAAATATGAGAGTTCAGTACTAAATATTCCCAGGGTACACTACGCGACTAACGGAAGAGGAATTGGCGGCGAAATTACCCAAGATTCCCTGTCACCCTATTTGCTATGAGGATGCCTATGTGCTTTTGAAGTAAGACGCTCAAACCATATATTTTGTATTATTAAACATGTCAGTATGTTGTTGAAGGTCAGGTTTTACCAGTATATCTGCAATGAAAATGTTTAAATGATATAAATGTTGCTCAAAGCAGACTCAGTTTAGTTGTAGCTACAATTGATTGTAAGTCAAATTTAGGAACAAGTTACAAATGTAGGTTTGGTTGTACGAACCACTTTTATCGCTACAATAGTTTTAGTTTACCATGTACATGATGTATATGCTCAAGTATTGTAATAAACTTGTAAAGGGTCCATACCATTTGGCTTACAATATTTTTTTCGGAGCAACGGTTATTTTTAAGGACATGATGTAAAAAGTTGGTAATTACTGCTTGTCAATTTAACACATATCTACGTTCTTATTTGTATCGAATATACTTATAATGTTGTCTCATACAGTGTGTACATCGTTAATTACCATGCTGGAAATTTACCTATGTTGTACAGAGAGATGGCAGGAGATACAGCTGAACCAGACTGGCAAGGTGGTTTCAATTTTACCTACCGTCTTGGTGGAACTATGAAAAATAATGAGTAAGTGATCGCCTACTCTATCTAAAGATGTATCCTCTAATGCTCTCTTTTTCTTTCGCTACGGAACTAGCACTGTTTCAGACACAATACATACCATGTTGTTTTTGCATACTCTGATATGATGCCATCCAGTAATGTTATTTATTACTGTAACTTTATTTCAGAAAGGTTAAAATGAATGTGATGAATCATTTGAAGACGGTTACCATATACAACGTCTTCGCGAAGATAAAAGGTTCCATAGAAAGTGGTATGTTATTAGACTAGCATAGTGTTCGTTCAGATAGATCTATATATGTATGCAATTAGTATTTTATATGGAGCTACGCATTATTTAATACTTGCAGTAGTGCCTACTAATACTACTACTACTACTACTACTAATACTACTACTAATAATAATAATTATAATGTTTTTAAATATTAATAATAATAATAATAAAGGTTAACTATTGTGTTCAGATAGAACTGTGTTTGTGGGTAACCATAGAGACGCGTGGGTGTACGGTGGCGTGGATCCCTCTTCCGGTACAGCCACCATGTTGGAAATCTCCAGGGTGTACGCCAAAGAGGTCAAAAACGGTACGAAACTTTAGAAAACGATAACCTTGGTAAAATAAGCGCTTGCATATTATTTTCAAAGCATTTTCAAGCGTGTTCGTTCAGGAATGATTCAATCGATGTTTTGTAAGTGACATACCCGGTATGTTTTATACAGGATGGAAACCCCGGAGAACTGTCGTCTTCTGTAGCTGGGACGCTGAAGAGTATGGGTTGGTCGGATCGTATGAGTGGGTGGAGGTGTGTATTAATAACGTCGACATCGACGTCGACATCGACGTCACGACATTGCATGTAACGCTGCTTCATAGTCATACTGCTACAGGCACTTAGACAAATATATAATGTTAACTAGTCATGATTTTCTTTAAAGGCATAATATCACAGTTGGTAGACCTGTATAATGGACAAACGAAATTCAATCTGAGACTAATTACGCTTGATTTATCCACTCAAAGGTTGTTATAATTTACTGATGTACTTAGTCCCCAGTAATCAATAGTTATCAAAATGGTAATGTTTTATATGAATATAGGGAACGTTCCGCTATTTACTAGTATCTTGTCTTTGATACATCAACTGAACTATGAAGGATGCGAAAAAACGTTGCCTGCGTATTATATGTTTAAGTCATACAAGTTATGTCCCCTTGCATTTTCAGGACAACGTCAAATGGCTTCAGAATCAGGCCGTAGCCTACCTCAACGTTGATTTGACGGTTTTAGGTAAAATGCCATTCACAACACAATCTCATACTTTTATATCTCGCAACAAAAACAATATGAAAATATGAAAAAATATGGAAACCAGTGGAACATGGGTTAAATGTAGCTTGTTTCCCACTGTATCTAGTTAGGCCTACTTCGGGCAGTTTCTCGAGGATCTAGAGCAATGCTAGAGTTCGCGCGATGTCGCGAAACCAATGCTAGAGTGACTTTACGAATGTGCTATATGATATTATATGACGGCCCACGAAGCACGAAAGCTTGTCTAGCAACAACTAGACATGCGCAATGACACGTCCGGGCTAAACTAGCGTAACCGCACGAAGTAGGCCTTAGACAATTCAAACATACATACTTCCAGGTAAAGTAAGTTTGGCAACTAAATATGTCAACAAGCCATGATTGTATGCTTTTAACTGTGAATGTTGACGATGTTTTAGGTAATTACACCATATTTGTCTCGGCTACTCCAACGTTGAAACAAGCTATGTATAGGGCGGCGAAGAAGGTAAGTAGGCCTACTATGTGTTGACATACATGACTTTGAATAATTATAATAAAATAATATACCATCTATCTATATATATACTGAACCGCAAAAGAAACGTCATATGTAATAGCCGTTTAAGTATGGCTCATTTTCAAATGTTCGAATATTTGAATAGGAGCATCGGAGAAAGACAATTTTTGGTACGCATAATAATGACAGTATAGAGAATGTTTCTTCACAATTCCAAGGAAGACACAACCATTATAGGCATTAGTTGAAGCATTGAAAGTCAATACCTCGTGTGGCATCCTTGAGCTTTGACCACGAACGCACAGTTCCTGTACATGTAGTAAGTAAAACTGTTGATAAAGACCAGTAACCTATGGACCCACATCCTGAG
>JAVCKZ010063468.1:0-15008 GCA_034780755.1 Lepetodrilus elevatus
TGCAACATTCAGCGCTACGGATGTTGCGGATTTCCTCCTGCCCTAAACTGACAAGTCGTGATATTAGTGAAAGATTCTAGAAAGCAACTTTAAACCCCAATACCAAAAAAAAAATAAAAAAAATATATAGAATGGTTTGATCTTGTAAACACCTAAGTGAAAATCTTGGTGGCATGTACTGTCACTGGGTGCTTGCATACTAACAGTACAGTGACAATCGATGTTGTTGCACTACCTGACACATAACTAGTGTATGAAAGGTAGGTAAGTGTAGCTGTAGCATGAATAGCGTACTGTGAGATACAGCTGTCTGGGGTGTCACCTGCTATTATTTTGATACTATTCATTAGGAAAACTTTTGTACATGTATTTTGGTCTCTAAAGCATCTGCCGTATAGTACGTTATAAGTATATATGAGTTATTAGGACTCTTGTAGCGATATGATAATTCTCTAGAACATGGTATCGTTTCTCGAAGCCCTTGTATCCACTATGAAACCATATAGCCATGCTCTCATAATTGCCAGATCGCCATGTATAATAGATCGGTAAGACAGTGTTTATGGTATCGTAGTAGATATAAGAGCTTCGTGAAATGATACCATGTTCTAGAGAACTATTGTAGGGCTAAAAGAGTGATAACTCAAATCGTAACATATGGAGAGTTACCGCCTATAGATGTTTTAGAGTTATAACTCCCCATTATAGTACCGGTATGATAGTTCTGTTGAGCAAGATCTGGTTAACTTTGGGCTTAGCCAGTCAGACTACAAAACTGGGAGTCTG
Organism: Lepetodrilus elevatus; assembly: GCA_034780755.1. Classification (NCBI taxonomy): domain Eukaryota; kingdom Metazoa; phylum Mollusca; class Gastropoda; order Lepetellida; family Lepetodrilidae; genus Lepetodrilus; species Lepetodrilus elevatus. The sequence continues at coordinate 787 of JAVCKZ010063468.1, forward strand.
AGTTTGAATTATTTTCAATGGCTCCATAATCTTCTCAGTTAATTAATCAAAAAGTTAATTTTCAGTACAATTAATAGGTTGACTTTTCTGGAAAATGTAATCTTTTAAATATGCTATTTAGCCTACTTAGAAGGATGGAGATAACTAGAACCCCTAAAGTTGAATAATTCACAAATTGCATCATTAGCAATTAATTCAAAGTAGAAAAGTCAATACACAGTACATGTATGTATACATATAGGATGTTACATGAAAAGATATTTTGGTCGCCTTATCTAGTAGTCATTTAAGCAAGATCTGGGTTATTTCAGTCAGTGGTCATTTGTGTACAAGCTAGCGTACGTCCACTCTATATTCATGACGTTTGTTTTCTTAACATTCATATATGCGGCACCACGGCTCAAATGATCAAAACATGATGAATGCGGAGTACTTTTCACATGGATGGTATTTACGGCGTATACATGCCAACATTTACGCTTGTACTATTGCAAATGTATTTTCTTGATTAGAAAGCCAGCCTTGATCCTATCCATAAATATGTTTGCAATGACTTTGTGAGACCCTAAAGCTCTCGTAAAGGAATGACCACGACAAACATTGTGGAATCCGAACGTCAACATGTAGCGAGTCAGTGACGTCCAAACTTTGTACTGATTCATGGCCCTCGACTCATGGAAAATGTCAACATTCCGAGCTGTTTTTTCCCTCTATCTCCCTACCCCTGATTCAGACCCTCTGCAAGAGATCACGTCTAGTCCGTTTTAACACGACATAACCCACTGCACGCTTGAGTGACTTGAGAAGATCACTGATGACATTGAGGATGAAAGCCGGCCGGCTGCGTTCTCCGGCGACATTATGTGATGCTTGAGCCACGTGATGTCACAGAAATAGACACAACCCTCATTCAAGCTCTAGAATCAATTCCTTGGGCAGCCGTCCAGTGAACAGAAACCTCGCCTGTACCACTGGAGCTCCACATCACACTCAGACCCTGCAGGGAACTCGTACTCGAACCCGGCACTGAGTACGACTGATTCGTTAGTCTGCACTTCATAGGGATGGAATTATTCTCTGTTTAATATCCCTGGTCTTCCGAACCCCGGAGCCCCGCATGACGACAGAACAATTACCGGCGCAGACAATTCCTTATCCGCCGAATATGATGCGGGTTTCAGTTTCCCGATTTTTTGTGATTTAGAAACTATCGTCGGTGTCAAAGATGGGTAAGAAGAAAAAACGGTTTTGTGCCAAGCGTCGGTTCCTGGACATGATGTACTGTTTTCTGCCCTTGCAGGTGTATAAGGTTGTCGTCAGTGCTGCCGGACAGTCCTGGTTCATCTTCAGACGATACAACGAATTCCACTCGCTCTACGAGAAGGTACGTACCTTTATCTACCCTATTGTCATTTTTATGTGTATCACGTTATTTAGGGAAAGTTTATTAAAAGGTGTGTGCCTTTAATTAAAACATTGTAATTATTATGTGTATCATGTTATTTATGGAACATTTATGAAAAGGTATGTGCCTTCAATTAAAGAATTGTAGTTATAATGCATAAAATGTATAAGTAAAATTTATGAAAAACTATGTGTCCTTTGATGCTCCAATGTAATTAATTGTACCATGTTATTGCCAATAGGAAAATTGTATTAGAATGTGGGATAATTAATTAATTAAAATTATTTGTATCATATAATTTGTTGTTCATAGGGAATATTTAAGCGGGCACTTGTATCACAAGGATTCTTTCTGAGAATTTGAGTCCTTTAAAAAAAATCCAGTCAATTGTGCAATGTATACGAAAGTTACGTTATCACTTTGTACATGTCATTATTTCTACATGACTGAGAAGAGATTGCTTTCATTGTTGGTAATAGGATCACTATTTCCTTGTGACAGTCATGATAGCATATGAAAAAAAAAATCTTCCGTATTACTATGATGTAACTATGAATATATTAACCCTCTCCATGCTGGATTAAGCATATGTACAGCTCTTTATGGCATCTCTGGTTGCCTTCAGCATGGAGAGTGTTAATTTTATTATGTTAACCTTCTCCCTGCTGAATAAAATCAAAGTGTTCTATTTCTGCGCCTTCAGCAGGGAGAGGGTTAATAATGTATATTTTCCCCGTGTTTTTTTTGTTTTTTTTTGTTTTTGGTTTAGAGCCAGTTTTAAGATTCTTTACTTATATTACCATGGCTTGTTCACCATGATAACTAATTATTTTTAAATTTTAACATTACTATGAAAAAGAAATATGATTTATTGAAACACCACATGACAAGCGAGCATGTAGCACATATACAGTAAACAATCTGACAAGTTTGACCCTCCTCTCGTCACCTGACTTGATATGCTTGTGTCCACCTCGAGACCACTCCACTGTCCACTAAGTGACCATTCCAATTCATCCACTCCTGGTCAACCAAGTGTAAAATGATTCTGCATGTCATCTCGATATCGTCACGGTTGCTATGACAGTAGATCAATCTCGTCACTCTTATCAAATATCGTGCTAATGAGTACGAACCTAATATCGTGATTATTGGTCTATATGTGGCTGTATCTATATCTGGTGCTGATCTGGTGTTATTAGCTCCACATGCACAGTCATTACTAGTAAGTATACATGTAGATCTATATAGATATCGGCTGGTCATTGCCCGCGCCCTTGTAGCGTCTGTGACAGACCGAGAACAACATGTCTACCACTCCATTAACTCTATTTATACACAATAGCATGTTCATCCTTTTACAGCAGTCAAATTGATTAATACTACCGAATTGTATACTGAAGAATACGCGCTTACTGAACGTATGTAAACTAATTATCCGGTGATGAGCTTACTTGGACGATAAACTGTTTGAGGGAATAAGGGTTAACGACTGAATGACAAACAAATGTAAGTAACAATAAACGATTGCATGTAGTAATAGAATAAAGTGCATGTAGTAGTAAACAAGTATAAGGAACAATAAACAAATACAGCTAATAATAAACAAGTGCAAATAACAATAAACAAGTGCAAGTAACAATAAACAAATACATCTAGTAAACAATTACACTTACAAACAAGTACAAGCAGTAACAAGCAAGGATAAATAAATAACAAACAAATACAAGTAATAAGCAATTGTGACTAATGACAAATTACAAGTAATAATAAACAAGTGCATGTCACAACAAACAACTATAAGTTAACAGTAAGTAAAATGAAAAAAAAATCAAGTAAAATTAACACCAAACAAATAGACACTACAGCAATTAATTTATACTTGTAGTGACTTTAGTAGCTTCAACTCTTATCTTGATATTGAGGAAATATAGCATCCAATGTATGTAATCTATTAATGATGATAAATAGCATTAAATTAGCTATCAATAATGTTAACATTTCTTGTACGTGAATGTTCAACCATTACATATTAATGGTATTTTATGAACGAATGCTTTCAGGGGAGATGAGTGAGGGATTTTGGAGTTTAACTTTAACATCGCTGTGGGAATCTCTCACATTTGCAACGATCTCGGGGGAGATACATTTTCTGGGTAGAAAACTAAGATAAAGCTGAATGTATTTGTACAGTCCGTGGAAAATTAGCCTAAAACCGTAGTCGGCATGCCACAGAGATTATGTTTCTCAATGTAGACGCTCTATTGCCATGGCGATGTAGAATTAACTGTGTGTGCATGACAGCAGTTTAACACACAAACCAATGTATAGGAAGTCGCTAGTTTATAACCACCAATCTGTACACTGAGTAATTAAAGCCGCACTGCCAGTCAGTGCATTGACAGCATCCTTGGATGAGGACAGTCAGTCTTTAAACACGGGAGGACCAGCATAGGGTAAGATCGGGAATAGAACTGGCTTGGCACATAGGTTTGGCTACCACGATCCTAAAACTGTATATTCTTGGGGGGTTTTTTTTGTGAAGAAATTACTATTTTTCGTTTAACCCTCTCCCTGCTGAAGGCGTGTTAACTTGCGCGATGACATGCAGAAATAGAACACTTTGATTTTATTCAGCAGGGAGAAGGTTGAGGATTATTTAAGACATTGTCATGAATTAATTAATAACAAGGGAATTTCATGTAAGAACTACGGCAGAAGATACTTTAGCTCAGCTGTCATGAATAAACATGTGGTGAATGTGATATGAACCAATATATCTTCTAGTCCCTACTGCTCAATTTCTTTGCAATATCTGAATCAATATTGGGATCGGATGAATTCTATATTGAATGAGCGATTGAGAGTTATTGCATAACATCATGACTGGAAGCTTTTACCAATATTCAATAACAAATTCTATAGTGGATAATATTCATTTTGTACAAATATGAAAAAAAAAGTGAAAATGTATGTAAACTACACATGGAACTTAAGTTATTCATTTTATTTGGTCGTTTCTCCTATTATTGTGCTACCAAGAAATTCTCAAATATATAAAGATTATTTTTTTATGATATTATTTCTTTTTATGACACAACATGTGGGCTATAAACGAGAGGTTGGGCAGCCTGTAATGCCGTGTTGTGCGGGCTCCTGACTGGGTTTCTCTGAAGGTGATGACAATGCAACAATGACTCTTTGTAATAGGAAATATATTCATCCTGGTATCTGTTACATCAGTGTCATATCTGGGTCAACCGTAGTTAAATGAACATTGAGGGTGTCCCGTGGGGTCGTGATGAACAACGTTATGTCATAAAAACTGATTCCATCATTCCAAAACAATCAATATCTTTCTCACTTTATTTCTCCTTTATTTTTTATGTGTCAGATATCGATGGTATTTAGGTTTAAAATATTTGGGTATTTATATACTGTAGTTAAATTATGACCTATTATTAGTCTATTGTGAATTCAAACACTGTTTAAGATTTACAGTGTGTCAGGATCCTGGCAGATGATAACACCCACCCAGGGCTTTCCAGATAAGATGTCTTCCAATTTCATGCATATATTGCTTCACCAAATATTCTATTAGCGAAGTCTTTAATTTATTATGAAGCATTCATAAAATATATATAAATAATTTATATGAAAATCTATATTGCTTTTTAAATCTCAAGGATTGTTCTGCCTTTGCTAGGATGTGTGGGTTTAATAAATATGAAGGGGAAATGTATCCTTTGTTTTCCCAATGAGTTTTGTTAGGATGTGTGAACATTCTCCTCATTGATATGTAATGAGAAATAACGAGTGGTATTAGGAGAATAGAGTTGAAAACTGACGACAGCAGTACGATATTGTTATAATACATAATTATTTTAATACATAATTATTTTAGTGCTGGAGTGGCTTTATGAAGCTGGACCTAAGAGTTGAGTGTAGAATCCATATGTCAAGTCTGTCTGGGAGCTCTTCTCACTATTAGCCAATACCGTATACGTAGAAAAGTGGTTTCTCGCCAATGGGTGCAAAATTGTGCTTCTAAGACCTCTCTATATTTAAACCAGTAAGCATTATAATTAGATTGTGTGGTGTATGCACTCTGAGATGACCCAGCTTCTCACGTTCTGGGCTATTCCCTGGAATCGGACACCGGCTTGTAGGCTATTCCCCGGACCCGGACCCAATTCCCAGTAATATGATTGGCTCACATGGTTAGGGTTAGGGAAATATTTTATTCATATTTTGGTCATGTGAACCAATCAGATTGCCAGGAATTGGGTCCGAGGCCAGTGAATAGGCCACAAGTCTGGGTCCGGTTCTGGAGAATAGATCTCACCAGATCTCACTAGGGATTGGACGGCATAGATAGGAACAAGATGCAGGATTTTATTGCTAACTGAAGATTCCACTATGGGCTTTAATAATGTTGTCATGATGTATGAAATCTCTACACAAATTCATTGAAAATACTCTTCACCTTTTTTTGTGCAATAAAAATGATTCTGTGACTAGCTGGGCCATTTATGGTATTTTTGTATAATAAAAAGTATTTCTGATACTAATTATTGATGTCAGCTCAATAGGGGATCATAATTAGTCCCCCCCCCCCCCCAAAAAAAAAGAAGAAAATAAATTTAAAATGTTTTTAAATAAATAAATTAATTAAATACATACAAATTTAAAACGAATAAAAACAATAATCATTAGATATCTTATTTCCATGTCCTCAAACTTCGTAGCACTACCATTGTTTTACAAGAATGGCTAACCACGCAGTTTTGTATTAAAATTGAGTATTTAATCCAATTTAGAATGAGATATTATCCAAGGTTATACGGAAATTAAAGTGAGCACTACAAGGTGGAAATGGATTTCTGTGAGTAGAATACAATTATGGATAGGAAATCTAAGAGAATATCGGTAATCACACTTGTATTCTGGCCGGCATCATTTGTAAATCCTTTTCTGGCGCTAAGCGACTACTCCCAAGAGGATATTAGGTGACCTTTTAAACCAAAACAATCAATCAACAGCTGAGCAATCTCAGACCTGGCTAGTCTTCTACCAGATGGATTGATCACAACCTCTCCGGCATCTCTGCTTGTCATCAGTATAATGAAGGTTAAGTAATAGAATTCACAGGTCTTTGAGATACAGATGTGGTTGTTGGAGATACAGATATGGGCCCGGTTGTATGAAAGTGCCATCAACCAATGACGTCATTAGCCGTTATTCTGTATTAGTTAACCCTCTCCCTGCTGAATAAAATCAAAGTGTTCTATTTCTGCATGTGATTGGGGAAGTTAACTAACCTTCAGCAGGGAGAGCGTTAATGGAGGTATAATGACACATTAATGGAACATTAGCGTTTCATACAACCAGCCTGTTGAAGATACAGATGTGGTTGTTGAAGATACAGATGTGGTTGTTGAAGATACAGATGTGGTTGTTGAAGATACAGATGTGGTTGTTGAACTTCCCCTTGGATGGTAATCACGATCACAACTCTCTGTGGCTTCTCTGGTTGCCTCCAACATAATAAAGGTTAAAGAAAATTAACATCCAGTCCTTCGATACCTTCAGCTGAGATAAACATTTGACACAGTTTATGTGTTTTTCATATTTCATTGATTACATGATGACGTTTTCCCGCACCTACGCATGTCTGTTTATTAGTGGTAGGACGACAGCTGTTGTAGTTCTCATTCCCACACATTTCATTCATGACACTGCGTCCTAGAGAAGGATCCACTGCGTCCTAGAGAAGGATCCGCTGCGTCGTGGTTTAGTTCCACTGGCGATAGGTAGGGTAAAGGTACTACAGATTTATTTACTGTACAATTCTATCTGTTTACCGTTATCTTAGGCCGGAGTCGGCAGTCAAGAAATTGAACCTTCCAACAAGGAATACATACAGAATAGATATGTCTGTTTGCAGTGCGGGATTATGACTGGCCAAGGTTGTGTTATCAATATGTGTGTACTACCGTAATGCCCCTACTACTAGTAGTACTACTACTAGTGTGTAACGTATACCTGTAAAAGCTATTGAAATTAAGACAATCTTTGCTAGGAATTAATGGTATTTGACTTCTATCTATCACGTTAGACTAGTTAATCAGAGAAAGAAGGTGAATGGATTTATCAACTGGTATTCATGTGCATTAAGTCAACAACGGAAAATTGCTGTGGTATTTTATCAATATGTTTAAATTATATAACTGTTCAGGTCTTGGTCATTGGAAACATTTGATTCTGTACTAAATCGGTATTTGGTTGTTATCACTTTGTTGACAAAACAGTAATGATGGGGAAAGTTAACATTAACGAAGTATCATAGGTCAGTATTGCATGGCAAAGACAAATTAGCTGAGTCATTGTGATCATGTTACCTCATAGTCTACACAAGAATAACACGCAGTGACGTAAAAAACAGGAAACTACTAAAATGATGATGCAACTTTAAATATATTAACCTATATATTTTCACACAAAAATAGATTGCACACAACTCCATAAAATGTATTATATAACTGCTCCTACCTTCATCTATCTGTGATTATTATTATTTGTAATGAATGTCAGCTGCTCAAATAGTATCCATTACAAATACATTATAAATACATTATAAATACATTATGAATCATAATAAACAGTGAAATATACAATTCTAAAGTATTATTGGTAATACATTTATTAGATTCTGAAAAATAATGTTTGCGACATGATGCAAGGAAAGGTTTTCATCGCAGACCATATGTTGTCATGGTTTTTTTTTATTCAAAACATTATGCGTTCATATTAAACATTTTTGATGACTATTTAATTCTAAATATAGTTTAGTAGTGATTGGTAGTGCAGTGGTATATCTGACTGAGTGCAATATTACAACATACATTAGGGAATATCTAATTTATCCATGACAAATCCATACAATCTCAGTCCTAGTTAACATAATTTTCCTAGTTAACTTTATTTTTTAAACAAAACATGAACATGGTACAGTTACAGTACTGGTGAATCTAAATTCATAAGTCGATAGCTGTGCACCTGCTAGTTTTAAAATATTAATAAGTAAAACTCCTAGTTATTATTTTTCTTAGGGGTTTTAGTCGCTTTCAAGATTTTTTCACTTCAAATCCTGACCTGTCAGTTTAGTGCAGGAGGGAACCTCGGTAGCGCTGAATGTTGCAGTAAACCTGTGAGCACTGGCTAGTTAAATTCTTGTTTGGCTTGACTTAGGCTAGCATATCCACCTCACTAAAATGTATTCCTGGACCCATCCCTAATTATATCTTAATTAATATGTAATGTGGAAAATTAATGTACACTCAGTAATTGAAGTACTATATCTTGATAATACAAATATATAATATAGTTGTAAACACATTTTGATTGATATGAGTAAGAATTCCCATTCATTCATATATGTTGAAATCTCTATTTATATAGTAACAGCTGGTATACTGTATTCTGTATATAGTCTCTGGTATGTTCGATCTTAGTTATTGAGCTTCTCCGAGTTCAAACAGTTAGCGTGTCTGAAAACTAAGTGTAATTAATCTAACGTCACTGTCATCATCATATTTTACCTGTGCCAGGATTGTCAAATGACCTTTCATAGGTCATGACCCCCTTATAAAATAATATGGAGCCGACTGTACTGATGTAATGCCTTACCACCTCAGGAAGTTCACAGGTTCATAACTCCCTACCTTGGTCCATCTAGGTTTGGTGGTGTTGTTGATCAAACATGACATATATACCTTGGCCAACATCAAAAGTATATGCTCTTTGCCCTTGTGGTTAGTTCTTCCTGGGTTGGTTGGACTGTATATCTAGATGGTGGTTGTTGCTGCACTTGTGAATGCTATCTAGTGAGTTTCTTAAGTTCCGGCAATGACATACAAGAGCCTTGTGTTTTACAGTGGAACGCATTAATTTGGACTACCGTATATATTCAGGACCTATTTCACCGCTATTTCTGCCTTTGGTAAGTTACTACAATTCAATAGTATTAATGAAAACCATCTAATATCATTATAAGTAGCCTTATTTATGTATAGTACATACTTGTATATATACGTATAATGTGTTATCTATGTAGGCTCGTATTAATATGTTTGTTATTATAGGTACAACTGACAATACTTATATATGTTAATAAAGGTTTTACTGTTCATACACATGATAAATACTTAACATATCTCATTACTACTATACACAGATACATATACATGTATTAATAACTTATTACGTAATTTCACTGTTTATACAAACTTTTAATACTTAATTACATGTCAATACCATATTGTAATAATATATTTAGGTTCAATACAGATATCAGTATCTCAATACCGGTAGCTAAGTCATTTCAAATATGTTTACGTAAATTAACTTGTTCATCTACGTCATGTTTAGTAATATACGTGGATGGTCATAAAACGTACAGTGTGGCCCCAATTCACCTCAATCCCACAACACTGAATATGTGGCCATGCCCTCAGGCGAAATGGACGAGATTCTGTAGTTTTATTTCTGTGTAGTAGATGTCGTACGATAAGCAATTCAATGTTGTAAACTAGAAAATAAATTTTACGAATATATTGAATAGGATACTTTCCACCTGCTGGACATGTAAAAATAATAACACCTTTGTAGTGGAATTTAAGCTACTATTAGTCTTTTTCTGTGAAGATGTACAGATGTTTGAATTATCTTTGGTTGAGAATGACTACATGACTGTATGAATGGGTGGAGGCCTCCTGTAATATGACATTTATATAGTGGAACTACCGACACAAAGTGCTACTAACGTACACTCAGATGACATCCTGGGTTATATAGTGGGCTGCGGTACGATGTCAGGCTGTATTAGTGTTATGGGTCTTGTGAAGGGAGACACTCACATTTATTCTTTCACCTTTCCCTCAGGTCACAAAACCTTTCTGAGTACGATTTCATGCTGCTCAACTTTTTCACTGAAGTCCCAATCCAGTACAGCATGATAACTCAAAAGCAAAAACATTTCTACCCTTGTGCAGATGTCATGCAGGAAGTGCTTTTTATTTTGCAGTTTTATTTTGCAGTTTACTGTCATTGTTGTCAACAGGTGTCATTTTATATTCCTAGCTGACATTGCAGAAGTTAATTGTAAGTGTGGCCGACATGGTGCAGAGGTCACATAGACTAGTTTCAGATTAAATGTGAACAGTATTACTCCAGGCATTGGCGCTACACAGTGGAATTATTGAAACAGTCAACAATTGCTCATTCATTCAGTAAGCATATACTGTCACTCATGAAATTAATGCAAGCAGAATATTAATGCGAAAAATGTGACTGCCATATTGTCGCATTTAATTGCTGCGCATTAAAGGTAAGACTGGTGAACAAACATGAATGTATTTTATTGGTGTCACATTTACGTCTAAAATCTAGAGGTCGCATTAAATTAGTGACGCATTAATTTCATGATTTACAGTATTGTGTATTTATTAACCCTCTCCCTGCTGAAGGCGAGTTAACTTACCCAATCACATGCAGAAATAGAACACTTTGATTTTATTCAGCAGGGAGAAGGTTAAAGTGGCAATATCATCATTACAAGAGGTCAAAGGTCACTATCTTTTCCTGACAAGTTGATTTATTTTTTCCCCATTTAAAAAAAAATCTTATCTAGAAATATCTTTATTTCCTAATTAATTACACATACATACGACTAGATAGTGATCACTACAGATGTAATTGTGACATCACGTTTTCTTGTGTAGAGATTCCCCAAACTCCCCACAGTGATCTCCACCTTGTGTAAGATGCTAAGCGCGTCCCTTTTACGGCAGAACAGTGTGTAGAGTACTCCAAAATATGGACCAATTAACCATTAGTATATTTAGAACAGGACACTTTTGTAATTACCTTCTTTTTGCATTGGCAATACTGTTTACGACCTAGCTGCGACCGAAAAATGCTGCAATCGTGGGCAAATCGTACACTGGTTGCATTACCGATTGTGAGGTCGGTCGTACCACAGGTGGCACCACCAATTGTCACGTGGCACGAGATGCACGACCAATCGTGCGACTGTGGGACCCGCAATCAGCCACAACTGGTGGTGCGAGCATGCACGACTGATGGTATGATCATGTAAGATATGGAATCGCAGGTCAGAAGTTTTGAACATGACCATCGACCTTGATTATTCAGTCGCAGCTAGGTCGTAACCTGGTTGCAAGACCGGTGTGACTGGGCCTTTAGGCTTTCACGATATCTTATTATGAGGACATAGTGCTCCCTAAAGTTAACTTTGACAGCTGGATGTCTGTGAGTAGGCAGCTTTGTGTATCACAGATGTACATGTATGCTCACACACACGCGGTCAGTGCAAGGTCAGTTCGAGGTCAGCCGAGGTCATGCAGGACCGTCCTGCTGCATGGACATCGCCATCGCCTTCTTCATCATGTCCTCCTCAGACAGGTCCTCTAGAAACACCACAGGATCATGTATAGGATCATATATATAGGATCATAGCATCATAATATTAATAAGATCACATGTTCTTTTTTTTTAAATTGAGTTTTAAGGTGCACTCACACGGGTCGATCCGTCGTAACGATGCATCGCATCGTATCGTGTGATCTAGAATTCCAATCGACGGATCGCAAGGACCCCAGGACGTCGTAAGACGAGAGTGTATGTAAGAAGCACAGCCAATCAGAAAACGGAAATATATCACGTGATGCAGACATCACCCCTCTGTATAAAATAATTTTCAAAATACTGTATTTGGTGATCTTATCTATACATATTTTTGTATATATGATGCAAAATATTTCATTTTTTCATTTTGGTTTATAGGGCATATAAAATAAGAAATTGAATTTTGTTGGTCATCTCATGAAGTATTTACCGAGATCATCTATGAAATAGGGGCGTCAATGCATTTCATGTCAAACTATAGAACCTGCAAGCTCATGCTATTGTTATACAGGTTCCTACTACTTACCGTCATTGCTTGCTGTTGGTTCTGGTTGGCTGGAGGTGGAAGGAGCCGAGCTGTCCATTTTATTCAGGAACTGGAGCCTCTTCTCTCGGAGCTCCTCCGGAGATGGCGTTGACGCCCCGGCGGTGCTCGTACTGGCTTTCTCACCTATGTGGTGTCCTATGCTCACTTCGTCATCAACCACATAGCCTGAAATAATTATTATTTGGACAAAATGTACTTATTAAAAGTGTATTTAATTTATACGTATGCGATGAAATTACATTTCAAATTATTATTTTTGTATTTTATTTTTTAAATGGGTGTTGAAGCTGCTTTCAACGTTCATCATCATGTATAAATTATTTGAAATTATATTTGGAATTACTTTTTTTAATTTTATATTTAAATTGGGATTAGAGCCACTTTCAAGATTCTTACATCACATATAAATTATTAAAACAGTTGGTACAATTAGAATGATGCAGAATTACATGTAAAAATAAATATATATTTTTAAAATGTATTTATTCTTTCACTTGCATTACGTCTAAATTATTAAAACACTTGGTACAATTAGAACAATGCAGAATTACATGTAAAAATAAATCTTCAGATGGTCTCTACCTTGCACACTCATCTTCAGAGCTTTCTGCAGCATTGCATCATCGCTGTCTGCTAGTGACTTGCTTTCGTCCAACACACGCTGCAACTCTGTCTCTCCTGATTGGTCAGTGTCTGGCGCATCACTTATAAGAGAGGGTTTGATTGGCTGCACTGCAGGGATTATCTTAAGAAGCTGATCTGCCTCGCAACTTGGAAAATCGCCAACTATGAAGTATATAGCATAGCCTGAAACAAATTAACATTCAAGTTGTACAGGAACCATCTGTCATGTTGTAATTTTAACCCTATCCCTGCAGGATTAGGCACAGGCAGCTAAAGCTCGGAACTGTGAACATTAATTTCACAAGGGACATATTTTCCGTAATCACTTGTATTACTATTACTATTTTTTTAGACAAATGTTGAAACGAGAAAAGAGTGGAAGTTGATGTCTCAAGGTAACACAACTTAAACAAAGGAGCTGCTCCTTTTTAGCTGTTCTGTCTGTACTTTCTGTATGACGCATGCACAGTTACACTGTGCGGTGTTGACCCTTGGTAACTGCATGCGTCAAGACAGAACAGTTAGAAAGGAGCAGCCCCCAAGCCAATAGTGACATTTGACCTCTTGTATTGTAAAGATGATCTTGTTGGATTATCTCACCTTCTTGCTGCAGCTGAGTCAGAAACAGCGAGAGAAATGTGTCAGAGACTAACTCCGGTCCCGTCAACAGCGAGTTGAGATTAAACCACTGATGTCCCATCTTCCGAACACAGAACCAGTGAAGTTTGAAGTTACAAATAAACGCTTGTTCGTGCCTGGAAAAATATAAGTAGAAAATTTAACTAAAATATACTGGATTTCAATCCAATATAGGGCGTGAAAGTAATAGTGGGAGCCTCATGCCCCTGGAAGTCAGTTTCACAAAGATAACTACTCATTCATAATAATGACAACTACTACGAGAACAAGCGGCAAGCTCATATAACTGCACATTCATTAAGAACCAGTTGAGAAAAACCATTGTTCCCATTGTTGCGTCATGACTATTGTTCCTACAGTCTACTGCAATTGTAGTGATGTATGTGCAACACATTTGCACTAGTTTACTTGCTGCCCCCACCAATGAATGAATGAATGAATGAATTAATGTTTAACGTCGCGGCGGGAATATCTCACCCATAGGCGACGACAACAACGTTACTCAGTAATTAATACCTG